>PVIC010021120.1:0-28852 GCA_004025085.1 Thryonomys swinderianus
TGTGGTATTGATGGTTGGTGGGCGTGAGTCTCCACACCCAGCATTGTATGTGGTTACCGGGGATTGAACTCAGGACCTTGCGCTTGCGAGGCAGGCGCCGGAACCACTGAGCTAAATCTCCGGCCCTTGATGTAATATTTTTGAAAAATCAAAATTAATGTCAGGCCGGGGTTGTAGCTCAGCAGCATGGCCCCGGCCGGGCAAGTGCAAGGCCCTGATTTAGATTTCCGGTACCAAAAAATATTAATGTCAATTTTTGTAAATGAGGTGGAAAGGGGTCAAAGGGAGAGGAGGGGGATGGGGAAAAAAAAGACAGATCATGTACAGGTACAAATTCCCTAAGATGAATGTTATCATTATGTATATCTAAAATGTACCATAAATGTTTTGCTTCCAAAAAGAATTAATGTAAAAAAATCCATGATGAGCAAACTGTCCAGACAGGACCCAGAGCAGTGGCATATCAGTGGCACTAACTGTGCAGAGTAACCCTCACCTAAGTCCCTTATTCAGACCAGTGTGAGCCCTGGGAAGGACAGCAGGCCGTGAAGAGGGGAGGGTCTTTCTAAACTAGCCCAGCTGACCCCCCTAGCACCCGGGCACCACCGAGCTGGGCCTCCTGCCCTTCCCACTCTCAGCCCCCATAGTCTAGGGTACTGTGTTGTCAGGATAGTGCCCAAGAGCAATGACTCCGCAGTTCCGGCTCCAGGAGTTGGCCTTAGGGTTTTGTTTTTAATCTAATGCACAACAATCCGCAGAGGTGAGTTTATCTCCCCAGGCAGTTTCATAACTTGCCCAAGATGGCGGAGCAGCTGGTTTCTCTAGGGTTTGTCCCAGCCGTGGAACCGCCCGCTCAAACCCTGGGTGGGAGGGTAGGAGGTTCTGATGGCCCCTTGGCCGTCTTCCTCCTCCCAGAAGCTGCTGTGGTTTAGAAGCAGTGCCTTTGTCTTTGGCCAGGGGCCTTCTGCGAGGAGCCCTCCCAGGGGAGCAGGAGACCTAGTGGTCCCCTGTGCCAGTGTGCTGTCCACAACAGGGACCCAGAGCCTCCTCTGCCAGAGGGAAGCCCGGTCCAGTCCATCCTCCTCACTCTTCCTTCCTCAGCTGTGGTGGCCCTTGGCCCACCAGGGAACCACAGGGACACAGCCAGTCAACCTCAGGGAGGAGGAAGCTGACAGAGAGGAGACTGGGGAGTTCCCTGCACAGGAACCTCTCCTCCTCTCAGTGTTTATGGAAAGCCTTTAGGTCAGGGGGTAGGGGGATGGTGACTCCCAGTCTGGTATCAAATTCCACCAGTCAGGCATGATACAAACCCAGTGTATACCTATAACCCTGGATAGCTGAGGCAGGAGGATCGCAAATTTAAGACCAGCCTAGGTAACTCATTGAGAGTGTCTCGAAATACAAAATGAGTTTGGGATGTAGCTCAGTATGAAGGCCCTGGGTTCAATTTGTAGTACAGAAAAACAAACAGAACAAAACAAAATGCATCTGGGCATTTGTTTTGTTTTGTTTTGTTTGCAGCACTGTAGATGGAACCTGGGGCCTTAACATTGAGCTAAGAGCCAGGGAATGAACTGAGGGCTTCCGGTGCCTGCCTTGAAGCACAAGATCCCAAGTTTGATCTCCAGTACCAAAAAACAACAAAACAAAAGCAAAATCAATACACTGAACTACATCCTTTTTGTTTTTTTATTTTGAGACAGTCTCACTAAATTACCCAGGTCAGGTTTGAGGGTTTTGTTTTTGTTTTTGAGACAGAGTCTCACTTTGTAGTTCAGATTGACCCTGGTCTCACTATGTAGCCCAGGCAAGCCTGGAACTCAGCAATCCTCCTGCCTCTGCCTTCCTAGTGCTAGGACTACAGGCATGTGCCATCACACCCAGCACTGTGGTTTGTGGTACTCATTGCTGGTGGGTGTGAGTTACTACACCCAGTATTGTAGTATCTGGTTACCAGGATCGAACTAGGGACCTTGTGCTTGCTAGGCAGGCACTGGAACCACTGAGCTAAGTCTCCAGCCCCCAGGTTTGAGTTTTAAACTTATTTATTTATTTTTGATTTTTTTGAGACAAGGTCTCACTATGTAGTTCAGGCTGGCATTGAACTCACAGTGTAGCCCAAGCTGATCTCAAACTCGCAGCAATCCTACTGCCTCAGTCTCAGAGTGCAGGTACTGAGATTGATATAGGGGAAATAAATGTAATTCCTAACCCGCTAGATGTCCCATGTGCTTAGTTCCTGTTCCTCAAAACTGAAGAAAGAATTCTGAGGAACAATGCAAGTTAAGAGTAGAAAAATGTATTCGGGAATAGGAATAGGTCTAGAGAGACAGAGGGGTCCCAAGCAGTTTGCTGTGCAACCACTATGATCAGTCCGTAAGTATCCAAGTTTAGCTGCATAGTTATCATTGATCCAGTGGGGAAACAGGTCACATAGCAAGTGTACTTGCAAAGGAAAAAGGGTCTTTTTAGGAGGAGATGAACCAGAGTCTGGGCCACCCCCCAGGGTGATGAAATCCCCAAACATTCCTCTTCCATCCTTGCCTTAAGGCTGGGCCTCAGCAGATGCGCCTATGCCACAGTGGGGATGTGTTAGCCTCTTCCTTCCTTGAGGGCCTAGACCAGTCTGACTGCCTATATTTCTACCTAATTTAGCTGCCTACAACAGGATCACAGCATATTCCACTGTACCTGGCTTATCGGAACACATTTTCTCACTTACAATAGCAGGTACATATCTTAACAGATCATAAAAGAATTCACGAATAACTAATGAGTGTATGAAATTTTGTGGTTTGTTTTGGGCTTTTGAGACAGGCTGGCCTTCAACTCGCATGGATCCTCATGCTTCGGTCCCGAGTGCTGGATTACAGGTGAATGACATTGCGTGATTTGTGGTGTATGTAATCATTTTCTTTTCACTGAATTTCCCCTTTTGCTTTATAAACAATGTTGTGATAAATAGCTCTGTATATGAACACTTTGCCGCATCTTTGATTATTTCGAATAAATGTCTCAAGTATAATTTTAAGTGTGAGAGTATAACTTTTTTTGTATGGTACTGAGGTTTGAACTCAGGGCCTCACGAATACTAGAAAAGTGTTCTATTGTTAAACATTGTCCTTGGCTCTAGGGAGTTTAGGGCATAAATTCTCAAATTCTTGCTATCACCAAACTGGTTTCTAGAAATGTACCCTATGGCTTCCCTACCAGCTGTATCTTGTTTGTTTGTTTCTTTTTTTTGTTTGTTTGGTACCCTTCAGTACCAGGGATCAAACTAAGGACCTTGCACTTGTGAGGCAGCCATGGCACCACTGAGCTAAATCCCTGGCCCGTACCAGTGGTATCTCGAAGCCACTTCTTGTGATGTAGCACCAGGTTTAGAATTTTCTACAAAGCTTTGATGACTTTACAAAGTCAGCAGGGATCATCCCGCAGCACAGCTACTTTTCCCAGAGGACTCAGAATTGAGGAATTGCCAGAGAGACTAGGAGACCACCCACAGGAGGAGACTGCACAGGGGCACCAACACCTACCTCAGTACTCCGAAGGCACTTGATTCACTAAAGGCATAGTCAGGGGATGGGGGTATAGCTCAGAGGTCTAGGGCAGACACCAGTGAAGAGAGGCTAAGGTCTAACACAATCCCCAGCACCACAAAGACAGACCAAAATAGACTTGAGCAGAGGCAAAAACGGGTAGGCGGGAAATCAAGGGTGAGGGGGGCAGATGAACAGAAATTTCTCCCGCTTCATGGCCACCCATCAAGTAGCCAGGGTGCAACAGATGTGCACACCTAGTCCTTGTGAAGTTCTGAGTCCCTCTACTCGCCAGCAGCACACAAGCAACACATGCTCCCCGCACCCTCCTTTGGATGCTGCCCTTCTATCCTTCCCCAGGCTAACAGTGTGGTGTGGCAGTGTCACTCAGCTGTGATGTTCAGTTTTTAGGGATATTGTCAACTTTCTCACGTGGTAAAATGGAGGAGCATCTGTGATCATTTGTCCACCAGTTCATCCATCCAACTGACGCAGGAAAGTTAACGCCTAACTCCCCACCTGAAATGCCAAGTTCGTGTTCTCTAAAAATCGAAGAATGTATTTTAGGAATGATGGAGGTTTAGGTAGGAAAATTTTATTGAGGGAAAACTTCTGCCTTAAGAGAGACAGAAGGGGAAACCCGGAAATTGGGTAGCCCACCTACCTCACTTTAGAGGGCATTAATGGAGCAAAGCCACGGGGTAAGGTGGGTCTGAAACAGGGGGCTACCAATAAGATTGAAGAAAGTAGACAGGGGCCGGAGGGTTAGCTCAGTGGTTCCGGCGCCTGCCTCGCAAGCACAAGGTCCTGAGTTCGATCCTGGTAACCACATATGATGCTGGGCGTGGAGACACGCCCACCAACAATCAACACCGCATACCACAATGCCAGACGTGGTGGCTCACACCTGTCATCCCAGCACTCGGGAGGCAGAGACAGGAGGATTGCTGAGTTCGCGGCGGCTTGCCTGGGCACCATAGTGAGCTCAGGGCCAGCCTGAACTACAAAGCGAGACCCTGTCTCAAAAGCAAAAAAAAAGAAAGTAGGCTACATTTAACCAATGAGTACAGTAGGGGCTTTCAATAAGATTTGAAAGAAATGGGCAAACCATAGTTAAGCAATGGTTATATGACAAGTACAGTTATTTCAGTGACTTCAATTGAACAGGGTCCAATGAGAAATCAAGCCCTAGAGGGTCTTTCTTGTCAGGAGACTCCTCCAGATGGTTCAAAGTCCTGGGCCATTATCTGGGGAACTTGGAATTACTGCATTCCAAGGAAAATCTGGATGTGGATCCAGATCTTGACCTTTCATCCTAGGAAGAGAATGAGGCCTATGGGTAACTGCTATCTGGAAGTGTAGGTTCTCATTGATGGTGCTGACCTTTGGAAAGAACCTCTTTTTTTGCAAGTCTTTCAAGGGCTGCCCCTATCTATCTGCCTACACATGTCTAGCTGGGTTTTCTACCTATAATACAATCACTGATTTGTCCACTCAGGACAGCGGAAAGCGGTGCCCTGAGTGTGAAGTACAAGCACAGGTGACCTGGCCCATCCATCTGAGCTTTAGTAAAGTGATGTTTACAGTCCCTCTCCATGCCACACCCGAGAGAAAACCACAAGTACTTTGGGACCTGAAACCCACCTCCTTGTTCTACTGAGAAATGTGTCACTGCAGGCCAGGGTTGAGGCCTAAGGAGAAATTCCAACTGTGTTGGGTGGGGCGGTGCCTACAGGCTGGCCCATCCCGATAAGGGCCCAGAGGAGTCTCCCACGCCCTGGTCCCTCCCTCTCTCCACCTCCCTCCACTCTTTAAGTGTCACTTTGGGAAGTTAGAGGTTCTTTTACTTACTTTGTGTAGGTGAAAAGGCCAGAACTTTGGCTGGGATTTCTGACAAGCCCTAGGGAATGGGTAGTAGCAGCTGCTATCCCTGTTCCTGGCCTTGGGTCACACCCACTGTGCAGTCACCTGCTAGTTTTTTTTGTTTTTGTTTTTGTTTTTTCTCCTTTTGAGACAGGGTCTCGCTTTGTAGTTCAGGCAGGTTCTGAGCTCACTATGTAGTCCAGGCAAGCCTCAAACTCAGCAATCCTCCTGCCTCTGCCGCCCCGAGTGCTGGGATTACAGGCATGAGCCACCACGCCCAGCCACCTGCTAGGTTTTACAGCCACCCAAGGCAGCGCTGAGACTGGCAGTTGGCCTTCCCCCTGGGAGAGGCTGGTGCCACAGCACCCACCTGCCGCCAGGTGGAGGAGCAGAAATGGCGAGGGTAAGGCCAGATACCACATCTCTGGCACATGGCTATGAACTGGGAAGCACGAAAAGGGCAGGACTGGGTATAGAAGACCAGAGCTGGGAACCCAGCCCTTGGGAGGCTGTAGCAGGAGGAAGAATAGTTTGAGGCCAACCTGGTTAGTTTAGTGAGGCCCTGTCTCAAACTTAAAAAGGAAAGAAGAGAAAATTAAAAGAATGTAGATGGAGTTCAGTGAAAAGGCCCTGGGTTCAGTCCCCGATACCAGAAAAAAGAAAAGGCAGAGGACTGAACTCTGATTCTAGGGAATCACATCCTCTTCAAATTCTTACACAGAACCTGCTGTAATCAGGAATTTCCCTCTGAGAGCCTACAGTGACCCCACACTCCCAATGGGCACTCTGAGAGTCACACAGATACTGAGGAGGCTCGTTAGATACTGCACCCTGGGTTCCCAAGACCTGTGCCAGCACTTGGGGTTGGGGCCTTAAAAGCCCACCTTCTGTAGTAGAGCAAGGTCATCTTTTCTCTCATTTGACTGTCAGAAGCCCAGGTCGTTTCTGTGCATTGTGGATTTGTTTCCATTTAATGAAGAACTAGGATAAAATAGCAAACAATGAGAATGCAGGCTCTGGACCTGATCCTGGTGAAGTACAAATCTGACTCTGGAGGGTTGTGTTGGGCCTGGGACTCTGAGTTTCTGGCCACCTCTTTCTGGTACCATTGTTTGAGGTGGCAGGGAATTGGGTGATTTGAGCCATTGTGAAGAAAGCCACAATAACAAGTTCTTTGGGCATCTGTCTTTTTCTGCCACCCAAACCTGGAGGAACTTCTACACGTGGGCCTCGAGAGGCAGTGCTAGGATCCCATGTTCAGGCTGTCAGGTCTGGACATCCTATTGAAAACCCACTTGGGTTCTCATGAGAAGCCACATGCAGGGCTTTGGGAACTGCTCCACACATGTGTTCTGGGATATTGATTAACAGTTCACATCTGTTTCCCCAGCCAGCTTTGCAAGGCCCAAATCTGCCTCATTTCCCTGTGAGAGACACAAATCCCCATAATTCTGTCTGAGGTGCCTGGGGAGTGGGGGTTTCCATCTTCAGACAGAAGCAGCTGTCGGCCCTCCCTACTGAGGAGTATATGTTGTCCAACTACCTTGGGTTAAAGAAAAGAAAACCCTGGCAGAACACAAGGAGAAAAGATTTAACAACCATTGAGCTTCTCTTCAAATATGAGAGGCAGGTCAGATTTCCACGCTTCCTAGAGGGGCATTGGTATGAGTTTTGCCAGCTTTAAGACTTCGCTGGAACACCAGGGCTATTGTTCAGAGGTAGAGCCCTCACCAGCATGAGGGGGGGCTCTGGATTGTCTCCAGCTCTGAGGGGAAAAAAAAACAAAAACCACCTGAGAAAAAACTGCTTCTCTCAGGAGCAGCCAGTTCTTAGAAATACCAAGGAAGAGATGTATATATATAATGTACCAATAAAATGTACCAAAATTTAAAAAAGAAAAGAAAAGAAAAAACAAGGAAGGACAGCCATGATCAGGGATTCCTGTAATCCCAGCTCTCCAGAGGCTAAGGCAGCAAGATCACTGTGGTTGAGGCCAACCTGAACTACATAGCAAAACCTTGTCTCAAAGAACCAAAAAAATAAAAAAAATAGCAAGGAGCATACATTTGATATGCAAACTAATCAGTCCAGAGCCATCCATCCCTCTACTATCTGGCTTTACACTGCTAGAAACAATATTCTTTTGCCTTAATCATCCTAAACCAGATCCCAGGCAACAAAAGACCACCGTTATATCTTAGCCTCCCCCACAGAGCTATTCAAATCAGGAACCCCAAACTATGCAGCCCCCTCTTACTGGTCTTCCCTGTGGGAAATCCAAGCCTCCTGCTGCCTCCTGAGACCCTGCAGGATTTTCCTGGAACCCTGTGTGCTTCGGTTCCTGTGGTGAACTCCTGCCTCTGGGGTTTCAATTGTGCACAGGGCCTGTGTCCCCTCTCTGATCACACCTGACTGAGCCCTGGACAAGAGAACACAAACGCTGCTTCTCCACGCCTTTTCTTGCTGGCCTGATTTCTGACTCAGTGTTTTGTTCTCCACACGAATGAGGCTGAGCTCTGGATGAATGAGTTACCTGTGTAGCACAAAGGACACTGACAGCAAGAAAACCTTTGCCTTGTTGGGGAGTTTGAGCCAGAGTCTCGCCAAGTACAGTAATATCTTGGTTCATAAATGCCTCTGCAAGCAGACAGTTTGCTATGCAAAAAAAAAAAAAAAAAGCATTTGACAAAACTTTCCTCTGTCCACAAACTTACAAACTTCCCATCAGGTGGCAAACACAACCACAGTCATCTTCCCCACACAAACACAAATGTGGCCAGAATTGTAAGACAAATTAAGTTCTGGGCTGGAGATTTAGCTCAGTGGTTCCAGCGCCTGCCTCACAAGCACAAGGCCCTGAGTTCGATCCCAGCAACCACATACAATGCTGGGTGTGGTGATTCACACCCACCAGCAATCAATTCCACATACCAGTGCCGGGCATGGTGGCTCACGCCTGTAATCCCAGCACTTGGGAGGCAGAGGCAGGAAGATTGCTGAGTTCCAGGCTTGCTTGGGCTACATAAGTGAGCTGAGGGCCAGCCTGAACTACAAAGCGAGACCCTGTCTCAAAAAAAAAAAAAAAAAAAAGAAGAAGACAAATTAAGTTTGTGAATTGATGTGGCATTGCACTTCAGGCTGGCCGTAAACGCACCCATTGCTTTTTTTTCCCTCAGTTTTTTGAGACGTAGTCCAGCCTGGCTTTGAAATCACAATGCAGCCCAAGATGGCCTTGAACTTTCAAACTTTGTGTCTCAGACTCCCAAATGCTGGGGTTCCCAGTGTGCACCACTGAGCCCAGTGAAACTGTGCTGTCATTACTGGTTTTTGCTATTAGAAGATTGACAGAGAATTTCTGAGGTTTCTCTGAGACCAGCTCCTCCAGGCCAAGTCAGGTGACCTGTGCAACAGGGTGCTGCTCTCTTCCCAGTGGCCAAACTTGGTTCACACTGATGACAGTAGTTTTCCTTGACCCCTTGTGTCCTTTTCCGAGGATGGTGGAGGTGGGAACACTGTGGCCCAAAACTGCAGATCAGGTTGTAAGTGACACAGCCTCAGACCTGTGTCCATGGCATGACCATCTCCTCCGTCCTGAGAGGAGAACCAGGTTAGGCTTGGGGTGTTCAGCTCTGCCTGGTGCGCAGCCGAGCAGAAGGAACAAGAGCAGGAGCTAGGACAGAGCAAGCCCTGAATGCTTCCCCTGCTCAGCATGCTGCTGGCCTCTGGAAGGGGCCCTGGGTGTGCAGAGGTCTTTGGGAAGTAGGCCAGTTAGAGATCAACCATATTTTCCTCATGCCAGGAGCAGTCCGAGAGAGTGCTGTGCTGTGAGTGAGACCCAAGGTGCTGCTACGGGCAGATCAGGGGGCAGGTCTGGGACTGCATAGCCCTGTGACATGACTTCCTGGGACAGGCTCCCTGTGGGACCTGTTAGCTCTACCCACTCTGTCTGCTTGCCTGCTATACCACGGTCTTCTTGACTGCTGGCTTACACAGCAGAAAGGTCTTTCTGATGCTCTGAGGGCTGGGAATCCAGATCAGAGTTTGAGCTGATTTCCTTCCTGTCAGGGCCTGCTTCCTGGTTCGCAGCCTCTTACTGTGTCTCTTAGGATGGGACAGATTTCTCTCCTGTGTCTTCTCTTATGAACTCACTCTGTTCAAGGGCTATGGCGTCCCTTCTCACACCCCATTCCAAATGCCCTCCCAGGCAGAGTAGGGCTCTGCACGTGAATTTGGACTGGGGAGCACAACTGTTTGACATCCTCAGCCCCCAAATGAAGGCAGCAACCCCGTCTCTGTCCACAGGCTCGTACCTTGCATCTTGTGGCCTCATACCTACCTCTCCTGCTGCAGGACCCCGCAGGTTCAGGGCCCCAGGGCCACTGAGAGCCCTCGATCTTAGACTCTGCCTCCTGGGTCCAGGCCCCAAGCACTGAGCTCCCCTGGAGCCCTGAAGGCAGACTCCTGACCTGCTCACCCTCACACCTGCACGCATGTACACACACACCCACATGTGCATACACACACATCAACCTTCCAGAGCTTCTAGCTGCCAGTGCATGTCTTGGTCCGGGAGAGGGCGGTGGCCCTCTTCTCTGCACCTGCCCTTTCCTCTCAGCCAACATGGTCCAGCTACTCTTTGCTTATGGAGATCTTGCACATCTGCTTGCCTGTGTCACTCATGGTTGTTCAGTGTTAAAATGCAGTAGCATGAAGAACAGAAGGATGCATTTTATTGCACTCAAATTAGACTGTAGCCACATGTGGCTAGTGGCTAGCAAATTGGACACAGCTGCTCTAGACCACTAGGAACCTTCTGCTTTCCAGATGGAACCCAGGACCGCTAAAGGACCGTGGACATGCTGGGCAAAGCATTAGCAATTGGGGCTGGACCAGGCACTCCAACACATGGCATCTGTACCCGCTTCATACTCTTCTTTCTTTTTCTCTTGGCAATGCTGAGGATTGGAGTCAGAGCTTCATGACACTGGCCACTGAGCCACCCTCCCGCCCTGCTCTTAAAGTCCATTCATGGAGGGAGATCCCACCAATCCACAAAGTTCAGAGCAGGATTTGGCTGTTACAGAGTGTTGGGGAAGAAGGGAGTGGGTAACCTGCCAGCGCCTCGGTCCTGCCCTGAGAACCCACAGGCCTCTTGTGAGGGAGGCCTCACGACCAGCGCCCTCCTCCTGCCTGTAATCCTTTGCTTATCTGAATCTTGCCACTTACATACTGCTTTTTGTCCTCTTAAAAATGCAGTGCTCGGGCTAGGGAGTTAGCTCAGTGATTCTGACATCTGCCTGGCAAGAGCAAGGTCTCAAATTCAATCCCTGGTACCACATACCACAGTGCCGGGTGTGGTGGCTCATACCTGTAATCCCAGCACTCGGGAGGCAGAGGCAGGAGGATTGCTGTGAGTTCAAGGCTAGCCTGGGCTTTATAGTGAGCTCAGGGCCAGCTTGAGCTACAAAGAACTAAAAGGTCTCAAAAAAACTAAAAAAGAAAAAAAAAGCAGTTCTCAGGGTTAGGTGGTGGCACAGACCTGTGACCTCAGCACTTTAGAGGCAGAGGCAGGAAGGTCACAGTGAGTTTGAGGCCAGCCTGAAATACACAGTGAGATCCTGTCTCAAAGAAGCGAATGGTTTGGGGGCTGATTATAGCTCTATGGTAGAGCACTTGCGTAGTGTGGGAGGCCCAGGGTTATATTCCCAGCACCATCAGAAAAATAAAATGCAGTTTTCTAACACTTCTGAGAAGAGGAAGATCATTTGGAGGGAGGAGTTGATGGAAAGGTGAGTCTGGTGGAACCTGAAATCCAGGGTAGTCCCAGAGCTGAGGACACAGGGCTCCAGGCTGGGGCAGGGGAGGGCGCCCAGGGGAAGGTGAGAGACATGACAGCAGAGGTGGGGAGGCGCCCAAGGCAAATTTTAGCCAGCTTCACCTCTGACTGCTTCTCAGGAGCTCTCCAGCCAGCCTTCCCCTCGCTTCCCCAGGACCTTTGCACCACCCTGTCCTATTTCCAGTCCTCACTAGCTGCTGCTGAATTCACTCCTTCTGCCCCCTCAGCTTCCACATTAAGGGTCACTTTCTCTGGGGGGGGTCTTTCTGGCTCCCAGCCTTTGTACCCGACATGTAGTCATCCCTCAGCTTCACGGAGAGCCCTACTCAGACATGAAACTCCACCGGTACTTAAGTCCCCTAAGGCATGAGGAAAATGTTATAAAATCGTGACCCATTTAAGAGAAGAAATCCTGTCTAACGGCCACTAGGGGGAAGCCAAGTCCCAGCTGTCCAGCCGGACACTGGCAGGTCCTCGGTTTTCCGACCCCAGTCCTGGGGGACAGTGGCTCTTGGGGGCGCACACAACACCAGGCTCAGGGTTCAGAAGCTGAGGCGTGTCACCCTTTGCCCCATGTTTCTCTCCTTGCTCTCTGGAATCCTCTCACTACACCCAAAGCACACAGACACAGCTTCCTGTCTGCTGCCAGGCCCCACTGCCAAAGGCTTGGTTCTCGCCTAGGGGAGAGTGTAGTTAGCTTGGGAGGAGAGCGTCGGTAAGATACAGCCCCGAGACAGCGCTGAGTGACACAGAGCCCAGTGTCCGAGTCAGGAGCTAACTCATCTAAGTTACCCATAGAGGTATAAAAGCAAATCCAGGAAAAGGGATAAAGAATAAAAGAAGGATGGGCAGAAAAGGACCCTGGGTCCCAGAAAAGAAACTTATACCTATAATCCAGGGACTTGGGAGGCGGAGAAAGGAGAACACAAAAGATCAAGCCCAGCCTGAGCTACAGAGCGAGACCCTGTCTCAAAACAAAACAAACAAAAAACACCTTCTTAGGCAGAATATGTTGGATCACTTAACAGCTCCTCAATAGGGGCCTCCTGGGTACCGTCAGGAGCCTCTCTTCTTACTTCCAATAAACATTCTCCTAACTTCCTCTTTTTCGTCCACGATTTTATTCTTCAATTTAGGCAGGTCAAAGTTAGCTATTTGCCTAGGACTTATCTTGCTGTCTCTTTTCACCTCCTACCCCTCCAGTTCTACCAAAACACTGGCTAATCTGAGAAACTCAGAACACTGAGGAGGTGACAGCAGACGGTTCATTAGCCCTTCTGGGGACACTCAGACTTAAGGCAGGTTGCTGCATAAAAATGGTGCAGTCTTAGCTTCCTCAGGCTCCGCACAGTGGGTTGTACAACTGTAAGACACTCTGCTCTCAAAGGACCGTCCTGAAACCTCCCACGCACCCTCCGCAGGCTGCCTGGGAGTCTGGAAGGCACAGGAGGCCTCGACCGCCAGGAGCGGGAGCTCACCCTTCAGACCATGCTGGGACCGGCCGAGGCTGGGTCTGGCTTGAGACCGTGTCAGTCACAGAGGACGTGTGCCTCTTCTCACATGCTCAGTGCTTTTCCATGCACGTTCACTCTTCACAGCAGCCTTCTGAGGAGGAGAAGTCCGGGAGGGCAGAAGAGCCTTGACCTGGTCCCACAGGGCTCAGCGGGAGGCTCCGAGACTAAAGTCACAGGGCTGTCAGTCCCTGGGTTAAAAGAGGGGTGTTGAGGCTCTCGCTTGCTCTCACCCTCCGGCTTTGGATAAAAAAAGACTTGAAATAACTCACCACAGTCACAGAGATGAACTGGGCTGTACCCATACCAAAAAGGGGTCGTTCTCATAACAACAGCAGCAATGAAGACATCTAACATTTATTTAGGGCTTACTATATGTCAAATGAATTTATTTTCTGTGTGTGGGGGTTCTGGGAATCAAACTTCCACCATGGAGCCACATCCCCAGCCTCTTTTATTTTTTTTATTTTTTTATTTTTTGCTTTTTGGAGACAGGGTCTCGCTTTGTAGTTCAGGCTAGCCCTGAGCTCACTATGGTGCCCAGGCAAGCTGCCGCAAACTCAGCAATCCTCCTGTCTCTGCCTCCCAAGTGCTGGGATTACAGGCGTGAGCCACTATGTCCGGCATTGTGGTGTGCGTGTCTCCATGCCCAGCATTATATGTGGTTACCAGGGATCAAACTTAGGTCCTTGCGCTTGCGAGGCTGGCGCCGGAACCACTGAGCTAACCCTCCGGCCCTAGCCTCTTTTATTTTTTGAGACAAGGTCTTGCTATGTTGCCAAGCCGTGACTTGAACTTGCAATCTTCCTGCCTCAGCCTCTCAGAGTGCTGGCATTACAGGTGTGTGCCACAGCAGCTGGCCCTAATTTATTTTAGCAGACCTATAAATTGGAACAAGAGCACAGAGTTTTGTTTTATTTTGTGGTCTTCACTGTATACTAATTTATAAAAAGCATTATTTCAATAAAGAAACAGAGTTGACAAATAGGACAAAAAAGATACAATATAGTTCCTTCCCACCCTGTTATCCCATCTCACACTCCAAGATGACCACTCTTCACTGGTGACATCTGTCCCACTTTATAGTTTAAGCAATGTTTTCCCATAAGCTATCTCATGGATCCCAGTGCAAATTCTCCAAGGTAGTTCAGGCATGGGTGGTCGCTGCCTCCATCTGCAGAGAGGCATCCAGCTCCAGGCTCAGAATCAGGCACCTAGAGAACTACAGGGTGGGACTCCGAGCCCAGCTCTGAAGCTTCAGCTCACACCTCACTGCTCGCTCACTCAGGGCGAGAGCCCCAGTTCCCTAGAACCTGCCACAGTCTGCAAATAGTTCACCTTGTAGCAGAAAGACATGTGGTTGGTCAGGAACTGGGAAAGTGTTCAGAGCGCTTACATTCCAGAGTGGAGTCTCTTGGCCTGGGGCGGGTTTCAGGGCTGCTGTCCTCTCCTGCTCCAGCCGAGCTCTTGGAGTCTTCAGGGACCTGGGTGGACAGCAGGAACTGAAGGGGGAGGCTTGTGTCTCCAGACTCACTCTCCACGGGGCCAGGGGCCCAGCAGTCCGGGTTCCTGTGCAGGTTCAAGAGGGAACCTCTGTCAGCTTCCGGTGGTGCCAGCACCATCCAAGGAGCCTTGGTTTACAGATGGCTCACTCCAGTCTCTGCTTCTGTCACCACATGGCTTCTCCTCTGTGTGTTTTCTCTTATGTAGACACCAGTCATTCACCCTAATCCAAGTATGATGTCATTATAATTCCACTTACAAAGACCCTATTTTGAAAGAAGGTCACGTTGAGATTCTGGGTGGACATGAATGTCGAGGAAACAGTATTCAGCCCAGTACACTGTCTTCCTGTTTTATTCAATAAATAGGGATGGTGCTTCTAGAATATTCTGAGCCTTCCTCAGTGAGAAGTCCTAAACCAGAATGGAAGTGCCTGAACAGTTTAGCCCCTCTTAGAGGGAGAAGGAAAGGAAAGGAGAAAGGTACCTGAAAGTGTCCTCAGGGAAGCCCACAGGCTGCTGGCCACATCTACCTGGCCACACAGGCAGAAGTGTGTCATTTTCACTGCAAGGCTTTTAAGTCAAAATGCATTTATTTTATTTTATCTTTATTCATATTTTCTGCAGCTTTTTGAGACAAGGGCTCACTGTGTAGCCCAGGCTGGCCTTGCACTTGTGATGCTCCTGCCTGAGCTTCCGAGGGCTGGGACACAGGCCTGCACCACCACATCTGGAAAGATACTTCTATTTTAGGAAGCATAGGAAAAAAAAAGAGTGGAACTGAGGCTTATTCATAAGAACTGCATGCTGAGTGTAGTGGCACACGGCTATAATCCCAGTATTTGGGAGGTTGAGGCAGGAGGATCACTGCAAATTCAAATCTAGCCTGGGTTACTCATCAAGATCTCATCTCCAAAAACCAAAAGAAAAAAGTCACTCAAAGAATAATAAATTAAATAGAGGGGAATTAATTTAACTTAGAAACAATGATATTATTTTCCCTTTTTTTGTTTATTTGAGACAGGTTCTCACTATATGTTCAGGCAGGGCTCAGACCCATAGCAGTTCTGCTGCCGCAGCCTTGCATGTGCTGGGACTGCAGGTGGCCACCACCAACCTGGGTGGGAGCGCTCATTTTACCACACAGCCGCATAAGTCATTAAGGCACTGGAGTTTGAGAGTCACTAGAACCTCTGCAAACCACGGGGCCGCATGCTGGGGGCTCAGACCCGGAACATGGACAGAGAGGAGAGAGAGTGAGCGCTGTGACCACACCGGTCAGGACTGTGGTGAACACAGGGCTGAAGTCCCTGGATATTCATGATGTTGCATTTTGGTCTACAAGTTACTTTAAAAATGCAGGACGGACATGCAGCCTTTCATTTGCCCAGGAAGGTTGCTGAAATTTCCAAAACTCCCCACACGCTCAGGATCCAGGCTTCGGGTCAGCTCGGCATGGACACCACCTTGGACGCCAAGTTCCCGGGTGACAGACGACCTCTGCTGTCTTGGTTCCTTCCATCCAAGGCCTCAAAGGCTGCTGGTACCACCCCACTGTGTCCCTGCTGAGGTCTTATGTAGAAGCGTCACCCTTCATCAGTTTATTTACCACACATTTTTGCACCAAATAAAGGGAAACAATAACAACAAATAATAGAAAGGACTGGCAAATAAAAATTAAGAAAGTCATAAAACTACATTAAAAAGATCTTGGCAAGCAGATGCTGCAGACCAGTGAAACCCTCTTGGGTGGGAGGACAGGTTATGGCTGTGGTGCTGACAGTCTCCCCGGGATGGATCCCGAAACCACTGTGTCCAACTACCCTAAGGCCTGGGCCCTGGGAACCACAGATCCATTCCCGCCTGAGCCATGGGGCATCTTGCCAGGGTCTGTGGATGCACAAGACACTGTCCTGTCAGGCTTAATCAGCCTCCCACAGGAAGTGCCCAGGATGTCAGGCCCTGGGTGCCCGTGGGCATGGTGAGAGTCTATTCCACCAGGAAGTCTTTGGGGGACTTTGGGGTGAGCCCACCACAGGCCAACTACACGCCCAAGGTTTTGTTCTGTGCTTTGCAGCCCTGAGGGAGGATACACAGCTCCTTTCACACTAGCAGATCAGCTGCAAAGATGGCTCCTGATGCTTCCTGGGTACCACCCAATCTTTTTTTTTGAGACAGGGTCTGGCTTTGTAGTTCATACTGGCCCTGAGCTCACTATGTAGCCCAGGCAAGCCTGAAACTCAGCAATCCTCCTGCCTCTGCCTCCTGAGTGCTGGGATTACAGGTGTGAGCCACCATGCCCGGCACTGTGGTATGTGGTACTGATTGCTGGTGGGTGTGTGTCACCACACCTGGTATTGTTGTATGTGGTTACCGGGTATCGAACCAGGGACCTTGTACTTGCTAGGCAGGCGCTGGAACCACTGAGCTAAATCTCCGGCCCCAATTTCCAACCTAAGAACATGACAGGTGTTTTAGCTGTCCCAGTGAGGATTGCTGGTGGGAGAGAAAGAGGGCTGAAGAGACTGGGAATAGGAAAGGTTTTGCTTATCTTCTGTCTGATCCCAAAACTAACACCACCTCTGTTCCTTCCTAGCCAGTTGACAAAAGCCTATTCCACAGGTGTCTAAACCCAGGGGTCCTGAGCCAGGGCTGGGAGGAGCCAGTTTGCCCCTGCAGGCCTTCTGCCCCCAGCAGGAGGGCTCTGAGCTAATTACCACCACCACCACCAACCGCAACCCAACCTGCTCTCAAACTTGCCCCAAACATGTTGCAAGTCCCTCTAGCAGCTCAGCAACACCTCCCAAAACAGGATGCGCCAGCCTCAACATGCTGTATCTTGTCCTGAATTTCCCCTTGGGCTTCTTCCTCAAAACTTCTTTTCTGGTGCCTCTTTGTATCCACTTCTAGAAAGTGATGTGACAGTGAACGGCACAGGAACCCAGCAAGCAGCACACTTGGGCCTCCAGCTGGCTCAGCTCCAAGCTGGCCTGAGCTCGTGACTCCCCTTCTCTGGGAACTGTGCACTCTGACTGCCAAGGGGGTGTGACCCCTCTTTATGGAGTTCCGGGTAGTGCCTTAGAGGCAGGAAGACCTCACTGAACAGCAGCCAGCTGGGTGACCTCAGGTAGTTGCTCCTCTAAACTGCAGTTCCACCAACTACAAAGCAGAAATAACCACTTTTCCTATGGTCTCATGTGGGGATTAAGTGAGATTAGGAGATTTTGGCAATAATATGCCTCATTCCCCCTGACATCAAGATAAATACCAGCCAGTGCTGAACATCTGAAGAGACCACCCACAGGAGGGAGGTGGAAGGTGGGAAATCATGGCACGCAGGGTCATGGGCCTTGGTGTACATGGCCCAAAACCCACAAGGCACTGACAGTGTTGTTGAGAATGGGCTTGTGTCTGGCAATCTTTGCTAAGACAGCGGACAGTCCTGTCCTTCCTATTGTGGGGCAGGGGAGGGCTGGCTGTGACAATTTAGACTGAGCAATCTGGAGAAAGAGGAAAAGATTCATCTGACCGCACCAGAGCTTCACAACAGACTGTCGAGTTCTTGAGATTCAAGTTTCGAAGCTTCAGACATCACAGCAGTATCAGACTACAGTGACATTTTTTTCAAGTTCAAGAAAAATACGAACAACCTACTAGATTTTTTTTAAACATCTAAATATATTTCTCTTTCATTTCATTTCTTTTTTTTCTGGTGGTGATGCTAGGGATCAAACCCAGTCAAAATCTTTTTACAAATGGGGACTTGGGACCCAGAGAGGAGACAGACTTGGTCAAGGTCAGAAGCCTGGCTCAGGCCAGACCTGGGCTGCCACCAGCTCCGCTGACTGAGGGCCTTTCCAGTGCCTTCAGGCCTCTCCACTCGCAAGTGATTGGAACCCAACTTACACTGGCTGAACCAAAAGGGCGATTCAAGAAGAATTTCAATCAGAACGAGAAATAGATTCATGGAAGGAAAAATCACTGGACGACTTTAAAACCACTGCATGCAGATACGCTCAGGGTCAAAATCTCCCTTATGTGGTTCAAAACTCACAACTAGGCTTTCCTATCTCTTATTCCCCCACTACCATTACACACCCGCACACATGTATGCATGCACACACAGACACAGTCACTCCTCATTCTGAGTCGGCCCTTTAAGGTCCACTCTTTGGTTCATCCCATTAAGTCTGCCTTCTCTGGTCAGGAGTGTCCATCTGGCCTGGATCTGACCCATCTCTCTTTACCCTGGGCCAGGCAACTTCCCCAGCACTGTCTGCAACCTTCTGGCCCATTCACTGGCTGGGTAACTTCGTATCTTCTTTATTGTGTTGCTGATGATAGCAATTTCAAACACACACACACACACACACATACACACACACACACACTCCCTAAAAAATGAAAGAAATGCCAAGAGGTCCAGATTGTCTGAAACTAGGTAAACCCGTACATTCTCAAAGATCCAAGCTCCTTGATGTGGATGTAAGTTCGCCTTTGGTGTGCCCAGGTCCACAGACTGTGGCCTACAGTTCCAGCACTGGTGGGAGAAGGATTTCCTTGGAGATTTCTTTGGTTCATGCTTCCTGCCTGCTCACCTCGCCCCTCTGCCCCACTTCCTGCTACTGTGCATTAGTTTCTCAGAGAGAGCCTCGGTTCCCCTTTTCTCTAACCCCCTTTCTCCAGGTAGAGGGCCAATATTCCAAGGATACTGAAGCCAATGGTTAAAACAAAGCATCAGGTTTGGGGTGGGGATAACTAGGAATTGAACCAAGAGTCTTTGCATTGAGCTAAGCCCGAACCCCTTTTTAAAATTTTTATTTATTTTTTTATTTTTTAAGTTTTTTTTTGAGACAGGGTCTCGCTTTGTAGTTCAGCCTGGCTCTGAGCTCACTATGTAGCCCAGGCAAGCCTCAAACTCAGCAATCCTCCTGCCTCTGCCTCCTGAGTGCTGGAATGACAGGTGTGAGCCACCACACCCAGCACTGTGGTATGTGGCATTGACTGCTGGTGGGCATGAGTCTCCATGCCCAGCATTGTATATGGTTACCAGGGATTGAACTCAGGACCTTGCGCTTTGCGAGGCAGCCACCGGAACCACTGAGCCCTCAAATTTTTATTTTGAGACAGGCTCTCACTAAGTTGCTAAGTTGTCTAGGCTACACTTGGACTTGTGATTCTTCTGCCTCAGCTTCCCTGAGTGCTAGGATTACAAGCTGATACCACCGCATTGGGCTTTGTTTAAAGACCCAAAGTACAGCACCAGGTGACCACTGTGTATTCAAATGTCTCCCTTGTGGCCCCCACTTAAGAAGTGGTAGTTCCAAGGAAAGGAGCATATATAAGCAACTCACTAATTCATGGACCAAGTTTTCTAATAGGGTCTGTAGATTCAGTGCCTAGGACCTTGCAAGAGATGAGTCCATGTGTTAATTTAACTCCCCTGATGGTTAAACATCACTCTGCATAATCTGGTATGATTCAGCTATAAAATGTCCCCCAGAAGTCTCCTATGCTTAGCCCTGGGCTTTAGAAGGTGAGTGGATCATGCGGTGCTCTCAATGGATTAATGCATTGATGAGTTAGTAGCTGACTGTGCTGTTAGGATGTGGAGCCTGGGTGAAGGAAGTGGGTGATGGGGTGACCTGCCAGGGTGTATTCCTGTCCCTGGTCTCTTCTCTGTTTCTTTTGCTTTCTCTTTGCTTCCAGCCGCTATAAGGTGAACATCTTCCCTCTGCCAGGCCCTGTCACCAGGCCACTCCTGCCTTGGAGCCACCTAGCCATGGACTGAACCCCAGAAACCGAGAGCCAGAATAAGCTTTTTCTCCTTTAAATTGTACACGTCAGCAGTGAAGAGTGATTGATCACTGCTTCTGTGCAGATATTTCTGGGTGGGATTAATATTTGAAGCATTGCTGGGAAAGGCACATTGCCATTCCCCACTTCTTACCCGCCCACCTCCCCCCTCTATACTTGGCATTATCTTGTCTGTTGGAGGCCTGAAAAGAATAACAACAACAAAACAGAACAAAGAGAATCAGGATCTCTCTGCATGGCTGTCTTTGACCTGAGTCTTTGTTTTCTCCCACTTCTGGACTTGGGTTTGTTAGAAATGGCACCAATGGCTGCCCTGGGTCTCTAGTTTGCCAAATGCCAATTGTGGCCCTTCTCGGCCTCCATATACACATGGGGCAAATATCTCCAGCTCATCAGTTCTGGTCTCTGGAGAACCCAGACTCATTTTGGATCTCTGTTTTCAGAGCTCCATTTAATGTTTTTCCAATTAATTTTATTGTGTCTTAAAATTAGAAGACAATGGATATAATAACAATGACTATAGGACAGTGAATAAAATTTATATTTTATTTGGCTTTATACAAATGCAGTCATAAAATAAAATTTAAAATATACTTTTTAGAGGCATGAACCCACAAAGGCACATGTCTAAGACTAGGCAAGTCCTAATGTGGCCAACACACTGAGTTACCCTCATCTCTGCGGGTGGGAGCCAGTGTCCACCCACTGCTCCGTGGATGATGTCTCAATGGCCTTCCAGTGACCTTGAAGAGGAAGCTATTTTGAGAGCTGTTAGGGTGAGTTTTATCTATTAATAGAAGAATTATGCATGGGTGCACTGGCTGATGCCTTCTGCAGAGTGGACCAGAACCAGGTGTAGGATTAGCAGTAGCTTCTCCAGGAAGGGTGACCATCAAGGAGCTCTGGTCTACTTCCTGTTTTCCTCTGTGTCCTGACCTGGTTTTTGTCTAAGTTGGTTAACCTCTCTCCCCTGTAGATTAGGATCAAATGTTTGGGAAGCCTATGTGATGTGTCAGGTACCGTTTTGGGCAAAGATAAACAACTGGGTGCTTGCAGCTGCCTCCTCTTGAAAACATGTTATAAGACACAGCTTGACTCTGCCTGGGTGAAGGGCGAGGGCTTCCCAGGGGAGGCAGCTCTGGGTCTGGACACAATGGGTCTGGACACAAATGTGCCCTCAGTGAAGGGGTCGTTGGGAGGCAGGTCAGGATGCTTTCAACTCCCATCGCAAAGAATGTGCTGGCTGGTGTCAGAAATGTGACAAAAGCCAAACATTACAAATCTCTTACTTGTTCTGTGATGGTATAAAACTATTTCTTCTAGCTAAAAAGTAGAAGCCAGCGCCAGTTGGCTGTCATAGATTTTCCGCTCCCATGAAGTACTCTGTGCCTGTAACATTTTTGATCAGCTTTGACAGGAGAAAGTAGAGGCCATTCAATGATGGCCCAGCACAAGTGTGCGGAGAAAAGCACGTGTTCCGGGAAGGGCGGGGAGTCCTGTGTGGCCCTGGAGGGATGCCTGGTATCCTGGTCTAAGAGGGTCCATGTCCAGAGTGAGAAACGGGTGCTGGGAAAAGAACATCTTTCTCCTTCAGAATGAGTGCATTAAAGAGTGGGCTTTTTAGCTTCTTTGTTGTTGTTTCATGGCTTTTGTTACTGTTGTTGTTTGGCTTCTATGCTGGATGCATCCCAGATGCGGTAGGGGCTGCACAGCTTAGAGCAGTACAATACAGATGGGTGAGTGCTCTTTGACTTTGGCTCCTAGCACGGAGCTCCAACCCCCGTGGAGTTTCCTGAGCATAGGAGTGTCTGCTGCTCATGGAAAGGCCCTTTCACACCCTTGAGTTTATTCCGATAAAGTGGCACAGCCACACAGCTGATATTAGGACAAGGTAGTCACCAGAAAGGCCAAACGGTGATTGGAGAATCATGATTTTCAGCCCCACTGCCTGGCCTCTGGGGAGGAGGGACAGTTAGACATTGAGTTATAAAACTTCGGTTTTGTTTTCCAGACAGAGTCTTATTGTTGCTCAGACTGGCCTTGAACTCAAAATCTTCCTGTCTTAACTTCCCAAGTATTAGGATAACAGGCATATACCACCACATCCAGTAGTTATGAAAACTTTTTATTTATTATTACCATTATTCTTGAGATGGCACCTTGTTTGTAGTCCAGACTGGCTTTGATCTCACTATGTAGCTCAGGCTTCCTCAAACTTGCGAGAGTCCTCCTTTCTCAGCCTCCTGAGTGGGATCATAGTCATGCACGCCAAGCTCGGCTTATAAAAATTCTGAGATGATGAGTCCTGGAGTTTCCTGATTGGCGACACACATCTGACCTTGGCGTCATCTCCTTTATAATAAAGTGCTAGTAGGAAGAGGGCATTTTCCTGAGTGGATGATCAGACTCATGAGGGGAGCTCCTTACTCTGTGGTCATCTGGCTGACCTGCAGCTGTCATCTCACAGCTGACCACTTATGAAAGGGAGTCTTGTGAAACCAAGGACTTTAACCCGTGGTCTGATTCTACCTCCAGGTCGACAGTATCAGAATTAAGTTGAATTGAATTTGATTTTTGGACACCCAGTTTGTGTGGAAGAATTGGAGGACTGGTGAGGAAAACCAACATATACTTGGTATCAACAGAAAAAAAGGACATCAGTTGAGAAGCAGTGCCAAAGAATGCAGATGGAAATGGCTGTGATAAGGAAAATCACGGAGTTGACTTAAGGAAAGGACTCACTAAGTGCTTAGCGTGTGACATGGGTGACTAGAGGGGCATCCTGTCGAGTCTCCACCCTGCAGCTCTGGCTTCCCCAGAACACACCAGGGTGGGGAGCAAGGTCCACACACATCTGTCTGCAGGGCTGCTCCTCTGAGGAGCCCTTGGGACCCAGGTGAAGCTCCCTTGGGGTGCACATCCCACAGGCTGCTGTGCTGCTGTTTGGGGGGGTGGATGCTGATGGAACCATGTTTAATAGGGAGAAATTAGGATCCCAAGCTCAGATTTGCACATGCACATGTGCTTCTCTTGTTTTCCAGGGTGGAGTTGAATGAAGGGCCTTTTACATATATGTGTGTTATACCACTGAGTTATAGCCCCAGCCTCCTCTCCTGTTTTACAAAATAAAGTTTTATTAGAATCTAAGAGTCATGTTTTTCTGTTTCTGAATCATCTAGGGCTGCTCCAGCCAGAGCTGAGCAATCCTGCAGGGACAAAATACCGGATCTTTTCTTTGGTATGAGAACCTGTAGATGTAAATTAGTTCTAGAATGTATGATAGGTTTTTTTTGGGTTTTTTTGGGTTTTTTTTTTTTGCTTTTTGAGACAGGGTCTCGCTTTGTATTTCAGGCTGGCCCTGAGCTCACTATGGTGCCCAGGCAAGCCGCCGCGAACTCAGCAATCCTCTTGTCTCTGCCTCCCGAATGCTGGGATTACAGGCGTGAGCCACCACGTCAGGCATTGTGGTATGTGGTGTTGATTGTTGGTGGGCGTGTCTCCACACCCAGCATTATATGTGGTTACTGAGGAATTGAACTCAGGACCTTGCACTTGTGAGGCAGGTGCCGGAACCACTGAGCTAACCCTCCGGCCCAAGAATGTATGATAGTTTTTGTAAAATAGGAAATATCCAAAGGGAATTTGGTGTGGGAACATAATGAATAAATGAAAGAATAAATATGATTTGGAAAGAAAATGAAAGAGCATGTATATAAGGGGTGGGAGGTTGTGAGGTGAGTAGGGATGTGGGTAAAAATGAGAATTAACTTGTGTCATATACTGGTACAAATTCCCCAGGGTTGAGTGTGATTGTGAGCTGTATATAAAATGTACCAATAAAGAATTCAATTTCTTAAAAAAATCTGCATTCTGTTCTGACCACCCACATTAGATAAAGAAGACCAGGATTGGGAATCTCAGTTATGTGGGCTGTGCTAAAACACACTGGACTGAGCCGGGCGTGGTGGCTCATGCCTGTAATCCCAGCACTCGGGAGGCAGAGACAGGAGGATTGCTGAGTTCGAGGCTTGCCTGGGCTCCATAGTGAGCTCAGAGCCAGCCTAAACTACAAAGCGAGACCCTGTCTCAAAAAAAAAACAAAACACACTGGACTGGCTTATAAAGATGACAATATTTCCCACAGTTCTGGAGGCTGAAGGGTTGCTCTCTTGTAAGCGCCACTTCCTGGTTCTAACACTGTAGCTTCCCACTCTGCCCTCTCGTGTTGGGAGGACCAAGGCTCTTGCAGACTTCTTTTACAGGGCATAGATCAGACCTCATCACAAAGACCCCACCCCTGACCTAATCACACTGAAAAAGCCTCAAGTCCTAAAACCTTCACGTAAGAGTTAGGATGTCAGCATATGAAGTTGGGGGAGACCAACTTAGCAGAGAGATTTGAATTAATAGCAATTCAATTGAAAAGGTTTTTTTAAAGGAGTATAATTATTTAACCTGTATTAAAAGTAGTATAACATTAAGACAGATCTTATTAGATAGGTAGTTCTCTTTTATACGGAATGGCCAAAAATATTACAAAATCAGTTTAGCATAAGAGGAATGCCCTGGACGGAAGTCCTGGAGAAGGTGAGAATAGTCTAATTAGGACCTAGTCTGACTATGGCCATTTTCTTCTTGCTATAGTCAGCTTTTGACAAATGGCAAAAACCAACGTGTTTTCTAGTTTTTACCAAGTTTTGCTTTGTCTCTTCTTGCTCAGCACACAGAAAGAGGACATCCCCATCAGCCTCCCTAGATGAGGCCACAGATTGACATCTGACTGGTGCCCATGTCCCTGGAAGTGACGTGTGTCCAGAGCTGGTGACCTGCATCCTCCACCTGTTCTCTTGAAGTGTGGCATGCCGTACGGGGTGGGGGGGGCTCGTGATGGCAGGACCTCAGTTTCCACAGTCACCACTTGGAGGAGACCCTGTTAAATTTGGCATGAGTATGAACTCAGTTTCCTTTAGACTAAGCTGCTCATATATGCAGGATTCACTGGTTGCCACAGCCTTGTCTGTTCTGTCTTGACAGACATGGCTGCGAGTAGATGCCATTACGTATCTTACCATTTCAGTCTAGGGCCGCACTACCCTGAATGTGCCTGAGCTTGGCTGATCTCCAAAGCTGAGCAGGGTCGGCCTGGTTAGTACTTGGATGGGAGACCATTTTGGTCCCCAGAGAGGTAATCAAGTCTAAAAACTCCAGGAAATGAATTGATTGGAGTGTACTGCACTTACAGCCAACTCTCAGCCAATCAACTGAGCTGGGGAGCTGAGTCCCACGTGGCCTGGCTATCCCTGGGAGACCACAGGAGTCCTCAGGTAGGGGAGCCTGGAAAACTGGAGAGGGTATGGGAGGGAGGAATGGCAAAAGGAGACCAGACCAGGGAGCTCAACCCTGGAGGGTGGGGTGCAGAACTCAGAAGACAGCCTGCACTGGGATCAGGAAGCGGGAGCGAGGGAGATGCCTCACAGAACCTGGGCCTAGGTGGCAGGGTTAGAGGAAGCTGGGATATTTGATTTAGAAAACAGAAGACTTGGCAAGGACATGGCCCTCCCACAAGGGGAGATTGGGCTGTGACCCTCCAAAGGGCCACACTGGAGCCTGAGGGTGATCTGAGATGGAGTCTTGGCGTTTCAGCACCAGAAGAGCTCACAGGGTCCCAGGAGGGTTGCTAGGCCTCACAAGCCAGTTCCAAAGGTACTGCTGAAGGCTGGTGGTCTCACACACTGCTGTTTTCCTCTGACACCGAGTGTCCAGTCTCAGATGACCTTAAAATGTCACCAGTCTGCTGAGGGTCTGGGAGGAGTGACCTGCAGCCCACTGAGCAGATGCTACTGAGCGGAGGACATGACCAAGCTGCCGGCGCCCGCTGCTTTGGAAAGGTCCCCACGGGCACTCTGGGCCTGGGAAGGGTGCCTTCCCATGGCGCTCTGCTCCTGAGGCTCAGACGCAGGGCAGGCCGCGCATGGCGAGGCGGGAGGGAGGGAGCGCCGCCCTCGGCTGCCTTGGGTGCCCGGGCCAACACACACACAGCCCTCTCAGAAGCACTGCAAGGCCAAGACAGTGCTGCGTGGGGCACCACCGTCTAAACCCTCCCTTTACAGTTCAGAAGGAAGAGTCTGTGCCTGAGGGACAGGCAGGGCTGGTCTGGGGGTTTTATAGGCAGCAGCACAGTGTGCAGCAGTGTGAGGAGCTTGGGCTGGAGCCAGGCTGCCTCGGGGCGAACCCTGACTGCTACTTATCAGCTGGGTGACCCAAACGAGTTTATTTGCCTCTCTGTGCCCCATTCCTTGATTATAAATCATCACTGGAAATGTCACCTATTCAGGGGGCAGTTCTGAAGACAGTACTGGTCGTTATTTCTAAGGTGCCGAGACAGTAAGAACTGGTTCAGTTTCATGGAGACAGGAAGGAGCAGGTTCACAACTGAACCCAAATCTGTCTGACAGTGAGAATGAAGCCCCTGACCTCTGTCTCACTTCTCAGGCAGAAATCCTACTTGTAATCCTGGTGGAGGGGCTTCCTTCTCTGTACTAGAGCTTGCAGAACACCAGGCCTCACCCATGGGGAAACTGAGGCACGCTGTGGTTTCCCTAGGAAGGTTTACTGAGTGGCTGACATCTGCACCAGATGCCTATAGCACAAGGTTCCTAAAGTTAAAGAGAGGGAAGTGTGAGCTCTCAGAGTTCAAGACTACCCTGGGCAACACAGGGAAACACTGCCTCAAAAAAAAAGAGAAAAAAAGCATTTCTCTGGTTTTAGGTTCTTCCTTAGCAGGAGTAGGAGCCACTGTGTAAAGGAAGCCCCAGGAGAGCAAGGAAGGGCACAGCCAGGAGGCGTGTGAGCACTCTGCCCAAGGCACAGGGTTGTCTGGGCAGGCCATGCCTCTGCCCACTAGAATGGACGCTGACTTCTGAACCCTTGCAAAACCTCCCTTCGGTTGCACTGATGCCTTCCTGCTCATCAGGAACCTATAAATAGTTTTTACCTGCACCTATGTTTTTCCCCCCAAAGTTGCTGATGGTTGCTGAGCCATCTGTCCTAGCGAGCCAGGCGCTGTTCCTGTCTCCATCTGGTGAGGCAGAGCTGAGCTGGCTGGGAAGTGGAGCCTCGCTCGAGAGCTGGCTGCTGAGTCAGGAAGCGCGTGCAGGAGAGCAGGTCCAGCTGCTGGCCCTGGCTGAGCTTCCTGAGATGCTCAGCAGGTGGCAGAGGGGGTGACCAGGCCATAGCTCCACCTGGCACCTGGAGGCACAGAAGCTGCCGAAAGGGCAGAGCTGACACTGCTTTGTGGCTCAGCTTTCCCATCTGCAAAATGGGGGCGAATCATGTTCCCTCTCAGGAGACCTTAAAGAGGTGCTCAGTCCTAAATTACCACCAGCAGCTGAGCAGGGCCTTCTGGGAGGTCGCGCGGGCTGGTGTAACAGCCTGGTTTCCAGAGCCAAACCGCCCAGGCCCCAGACCCAGTTTTGTCGCCGACTAGCTGCATATCCCAGGTTGGGCAGGGCAAGTGCACTCTCCTCCCTGCTCCTCAGCTATCTGTCTGTCACAGGGTTAGTGACAGTCAAATGCTTTGTGCAATTGACATGAGGATTTAATTAGCTTGATACTTGCCAAACACTCAGAAAAATGCTTGACACATGAATTATAAATGTGTGCTTGCCAGGTGTGGTGGAGACTCACATCTGTGCTTCCAGCACTCAGAAGGCTGAGGCAGGAGGATTGCTGTGAATTTCAAGGCCAGCCTGAACTAGTGTTGAGACCTTGTCTCAAAAGACATTAAAAAAAAACTTAAGTGTTGGGCCAGAGATTTAGCTCAGTGGTTCCAGTGTCTGCCTTGCAAGCGCAAAGTCCTGAGTTTGATCCTGGTAACCATATACATTGCTGCGCATGGTGACTCACACCCACCAGCAATCGATACCACATACCACAGTGCCAGGCGTGGTGCCTCACGCCTGTCATCCCAGCACTCAGGAGGTAGAGGCAGGAGGATTGCTGAGTTCCAGGCTTGCCTGGGCTACATAGTGAGCTGAGGCCAGCCTGAACTACAAAGCGAGACCCTGTCTCAAAAAAAAAAAAAAAATTAAGTGTCTGCTAAATCCCCACTGGTTCCCTCATTCCCCTTATAGACCCAGGCAGCTTTGACATTTGTCCCAGCACCTAGTAAATAAATCCTTCTTGTAACCATTGTCCCTCCTCTTTTTTTTTTATTTTTAAGTTTTTGAGACAGGCTCTCACATTGTAGTTCAAGCTGGCCCTCAGCTCACTATGTAGCCCAGGCAAGCCTTGAACTCGGCAATCCTCCTGTCTCTGCCTCCCGAGTGCTGGGATGACAGGCATGAGCCACCACACCTGGCCATCCCTCCTCTTTTAAGAAAGGTACCTAAAGGGGTCGGAGGGTTAGCTCAGTGGTTCTGGCGCCTGCCTCCCAAGCTCAAGGTCCTGAGTTTGATCGCCAGTAACCACATATAATGCTGGGCATGGAGACTCACGCCCACCAACAATCAACACCACATACCACAGTGCCGGACCTGGTGGCTCACGCCTGTAATCCCAGCACTCGGGAGGCAGAGACTGGAGGATTACTGAGTTCGCGACGGCTTGCCTGAGCACCATAGTGAGCTCAGGGCCAGCCTGAACTACAAAGCGAGACCCTGTCTCAAAAAGCAAAAAAAAAAAAAAAAAGAAAGAAAGGTACCTAAGGGCCGGAGGATTAGCTCAGTAGTTCCAGTGCCTGCCTCGCAAGCACAAGGTCCTGAGTTCGATCCCTGGTAACCACAT
>PVIC010021121.1:0-28839 GCA_004025085.1 Thryonomys swinderianus
TCAGGCTGGCCTTGAGCTCACTATGGTGCCCAGGCAAGCCGCCGCGAACTCAGCAATCCTCCTGTCTCTGCCTCCCGAGTGCTGGGATTACAGGCGTGAGCCACCACGCCCAGCATTATATGTGGTAACCGGGGATCGAACTCAGGTCCTTACGCTTGCGAGGCAGGCGCCGGAACCACTGAGCTAACCCTCCGGCCCTGCTTGCTTTTTTTTGAAACAGGGTCTCGCTCTGTGGTTCAGGCTGGCCCTGAGCTTGCTATGTAGCCCAGGCAAGCCTCGAATTCACAACAATCTTCCTGCCTCTGCCTCCCAAGTGCTGGGATTACAGGGGTGAGCCACCACACCTGGCACTGTGTTGTGTGGTACTGATTGCTGGTGGGTGTGAATCACCAGTGGCACCTGGTATTGTTGTATGTGGTTGCTGGGGATTGAACCAGGGACCTTGTACTTGCCAGGCAGGTGCTGAGCTAAATCTCTGGCCCCTTGCTTTTTTTTTTTTTTAATAATCCTATCAAATTGAAGTAATGTGATTTTGATTTCCATTTCTCTGATGATTAGTGATACTGAACATCTTTCATATATGTTTATGTAAAATTATGCTAACTATAGGCTACACATCTACACATATTTCATTTCTAATTTTATTTCAATCTTCCTGAGTGTAACTAGGGTTTCTGATTTTGTTTTCTAAAACCAACTCTTAGTTTCACTGTTTTTTTTTCTTTTTTCTTATTCCAATCATTGTGCTCTAATCTTTGCTATTTCTTTTCTCTCTCTCTCTCTCTTTTTTTTTTTTTTTTTAGACAGGGTCTCACTTTGTAATTCAGGCTGGCCCTGAGCTCACTATGGAGCCCAGGCAAGCCTTCAACTCTGCAATCTCCTGTCTCTGCCTCCCAAGTGCTGGGATGACAGGCGTGAGCCACCATGCCAGGCATTGTGGTATGTGGTTACCAGGATCAAACTCAGGACCTAGCACTTGCTAGGCAGGTGCCAAAACCACTGAGCTAAATCTCCAGCCCACATTATTTCCTTTTCTTCTGCTAACTTTGGGCTTAGCTTTTCTTCTTGTTTTTCTATTTATTGAGGTATAAAACCGGGCTGTATTTTACATTAGTGTTCTGTAGCTATGAGAAAATACAAACATCTCAAAGAACAAGTTTACTTTGGCTTCTGGCTTTAGAGGTTTGAGTCCATGGTTGCCTGGTTTCATTGCTTTTAAGCATATCGGTAAGGCTGCATCTGCCTCATCTTCCTTTTCTGTTGTTGCTGAGACAAAATGTCTGACACTCAAAGGGAAAAGGGCTCATTTAGTTCGCAGTGTATACAGATTTCAGTCCATAATGGGCTGGCTCCGAGGCAGAGGGACGGCAGAAGAGAAACAGTTCATGGTGCTCACATTGTAGCCAAACGAGGGAATCTCGGCAGCACACTTTTGTCCCTCACCCAAACTACCATGATTAGGGTTGTCCCAAACCAATTAGTGTGCTGGTTTAGTAATCACACGCCCTTAATCCCAGCACCACATACTCTAGACTCCGCCACCTCTGAGAAAGCCACTCATGACCACATGAAGCTTTGGGGGAACATCTCGACCCAAACCACAGCAGACAGAAACATCATGGCAAAGGGACATGGTGGAAGAAAGACTCACCTTTCGGCTGCTAAGAAACCAAGAGCCAGAGAGGAAGGGATATAAGATGTAGTGCCCAAGCACACACGCGTGACGCACTTTGTCTTCTCCCTTTGACCGCTGATATGCGTACTGACAAGCACAGATTAAATGAGAAGGCTTATTTTGGCTCATGGTTTCAGTCCAAGCTCACTAAGCTTCAAGGCAGAAAGGGCATGGTGGAAGGGCCTGGGAAAGGAAAGCTTTTCATAGTGGCCAGAAAGCAGAGAAAAGAGAGGAAGCAGGGAGGAAGGTCTCTCTTTCGGGTCCTTTCTCTAGTGAGTCACCTGTACCCAGGCTCCTCCTCCTCCTAACATCGCCCCCCTGCAGTCGAAATCCATAGTGGATGGGTAATCCACTGATGGGTAAGGTTTCCACGGTCCAACTGTCTTCCAAAAGCTCTGTCTCTGAGCATGTGAAAGTTTCTCCAGGACATCCCAGATGTAACCATCACATATGGTTCTTAATTTTCATTGCCTTCTTAATTTTCATTGCCTTCCAACAGCCGAAGAGATCATAAACCCATCAATATGTTAATGAACTAATAGAGTTGGAGCTATTATGATCTAGTCACTGCCTAGAAGCCCTACTTCTGAGCACTGTTGTTAACACTGGGACCAAGTCTTCCAACACATGAACTTGTGGGGAATGTTTAAGATTAAAGCCATGACAAGTTATTTATTGGAGATCTTTATTTTATAATCTATGTGTTTACTTCCATAAAATTTATTCAAGCATTGCTTTTGCTATATTATATGTTTGGTGTATTAGCTTGATTCTTTCTGATTTACCTTTTATCTCTTCTTTTATGAATTGTTAAAGAGTGTCTTCTTTAATATTCATGTCTCTTTATGAGACATCTAGTCTTGCACCATTGATTCCTAGTTTCATTCTGTTGTGGTCTGTGGAGATACTTGGTATGATTTCAGTCTTTTTAAATTTCTGAAGGTTCATTTTGTGAGCTATTTTGGAAAATGTTCTTTGATACTGAAAATCAATGTTTTTATTAAAATATCCTACTATTATTATTATTATTATTATTCTATTAGTCTTTTTTGAGTAATGGGGATCAAACTCAGGCTCTTGTGCTTGGAAGGCAGGTACAATACTACTTGAGCTAAATACCAGCCTAATTTTTATATTTTAATCCTCTAATGTTAGGTACACACATACTTATACCAGTCATATCTTCCTGGAGAGCTGAAACTTTCATCATTTTATTAACATCCTTCTCTTTCTGTTTGTTGTATGGAAAGTCCCATTTGGAGGGTTTGAGGGTGTCTTGTATCAGGGGCACATAATCTTGTCCCTTTGGTGTCCAAGATACTCCAGGTTCTGTGGAGCCGCTTTGACCCACTCACTGTCCTGCCGTTGGCAACTCTCAAGGTTCCACATGCTCTGGGACCTTCAGCACTCTAAGTGGAGAAATAGCTCCTGGGTCGCTCTGCAGAGCCACAACCCTGTGTATAATCTTGTCTTTGCCCTGGAGGGAGAGGCACCGAGCCGTGTCAAGCTCTTCTCTACTGCAGACCTCTGCAGCAGCAGCAAGCAGTCTACAGTCCTCAGCAACCCCCAGACAGGTAGACTACACCAAGTCCTATTACCCCTCTGAGACAGAAGCCCATCAAGTGGGCAGTCCTGCAAAAAGGCAGAGCATCGGGCTTGGGTTTTAGCCCCTCCCTTTCCAGAGAAGCCGGGAGTCAGGAGTGGCCTCTTGGTCCAGTGCTGAGCTGGGAGAATGGACTGTGGCAAATGAGTGCGGTATATTTTTCCCTTTTCTCTTCAGGAGATAATGATGGGTTTGTGTTCACCTGGGGTCAACAGAGCTCTTCACTGCTTTCTGGATTAGTCACAAAGGGTCACTGATCTCTGTGTTACTCTTGTCTTGGTGTTTTGGAGTGTTTCAAAGTGACACAGAGGAAGGAGAGTCCAAGGCTCTCCTTCTGACATCTTGCTATCACTTTATTTTGCATTTTTAACAGAAGTGACTGAAAATTACTGTCTCCTCTTTCTCAGCAGCATTTGGTATTGTTAGTCTTTTCAGTTGCAATAGTTTTCATACCTTTTGCTTATTTATTTTTTTGAGACATGGTCTCGCTTTGTAGTTCAGGCTGGCCCTGAGCTCACTATGTAGCCCAGGCAAGCCTCGAACTCAGCAATCCTCCTGCCTCTGCCTCCCGAGTGCTGGGATGACAGGTGTGAGCCACCACGCCCGGCACTGTGGTATGTGTCGCTGATTGCTGGCGGGCGTGAGTCACCACGCCCAGCATTGTACGTGGTTACTGGGATTGAACTCAGGGCCTTGCACTTGCGAGGCAGGCGCTGGAACCACTGAGCTAAACTACACTGGAAACTGCTCTGTTCCAGCCATCTATTATTACAGTGCACTGTTTTTGGTGTATCTTTACGGTCAGTCATGTCATCTGTTAGTGTTCGTGTTCGGACTGTGTTCGTCTTTTGAAAATTGTTTTGACTCTTTTTAGTCCTTTACATTTCTGTATGAAATGGGCATTACAGTGTACATTGGGCAAAAGAACTGCTATCATTTATTTCTTTTTGAACAACCTGTTTTCCTCTGGTTTAAAAATTTTTACTTGTTATATGCTGAGTTTTGGTATGGTTTATGTTTCTTTGCTCATAGTTTCTTTCTTGGATCTGTAGGTTTATTGTTTTCATGAAATTTAGAAAAATTTCAGTAACTATTTCTTGCCCTTTTCCCATTTCTGTGACTGTCTCCTACTTTAGGGACTTGAGCTGCAAAGTTAGGCTGCTTGAAGTACTCTGGTATATCACTGATCCACTTTCCTTTATTTTCCTCTCTTTCTTTGAGGACAGTGTTCTTATGTCTTTAAGAACAGTCATCATTCCTTCTACATTATGTGATACATCATTATTTTAAATGATGACATATTCCCTAGAAGTTCATATTAGCTCTTTCCTGTTACCGTTGTAACAGGTAAAAAGATCTTCCCAGTCTCCACTTAAATTTGTTTTTTTTTTGAGACAGGGTCTCACTTTGTAGTTCAGGCTGGCCCTGAGCTCACTATGGAGCCCAGATAAGACTTGAACTCAGCATTCCTCCTGTGTCTGCCTCCTGAGTGCTGGGATTATAGGCGTGAGCCACCATACCTGGCACTGTGGTATGTGGTACTGATTGGTTGTATTGTTGTATGTGGTTACCGGGATCAAACTCAGGACCTTGTGCTTGCTAGGCAGCTGCTGGAACCACTGAACTAAATTTCTGGCCCTCCACTTAATTTTTAAACATATGGCATATAGTTATACAAATTTTCTAATATCTTAATTTAACCTTTACGTTAGTTTTGATTTATTGTGGTCATTATACTTCCTTTCCTTTCCCTTTATTTTTCATGCCTGGTAATCAAGTGTATGCATCTGTGTGTGTGTGTGTGATGCAATTAGGTTACTTGGAAGTGGTGGTCACTTGAGACTTTTAGCTTATTCTCTGATTGTCAGGTCGGCTCAAGAAGTGCTTAGAAATGGCCTGTTATTTCTCAATGACCAGGTAAGACCTGCCTGACTGCTCTACCTTTCAACTTGTGAATTTAAGGAGTTTTCCAATTTGATGGGGGGAAACAAGTCATATTCTTGGCAGTGGATGAGCAGTAGGCCCTGTTTCCTCTAATTCCTACAAGTGGTTCTTTCTCTAGCCAAGTACTCAAGAAAAATCTTCTGTAGCTTTCTAGGGTCTTTTCTCCTCTGCCAAGGGTCACCTCTTAGTCATGGAACTGAAATGCAGGTGCTTTGGTCTTCTGAGACTCCGAATTCTATCGCCTCAGCTCAACTCAGAAAGTCTTCCAGGCCCCTATGGGTAATTGTCCCTGAAATTGGTCTGGAATTGGCTTGAGTCTTCACTACATTTGTCTCCTGTCACTCGAAAGGGCAGTCTTTCAGTATCAGTGGGTTCTGTGTGTGTTTATGTGCATGTGTAGCATGTACAGAAGGAGTTCTGCCCCCCCATTTTCCTATGATTGTTTCAGGTTACACTGTAAATCTAATATCTGTTCATTGATCTTGATTGAAAAAAGAAAAATCCATGTTAAGAAATTTAGGGCAAACCAAAAAAGTTTTATTTTTGGTTCTTATGCTAATGTGAACTGAATAACTGAGAAATGTGGACTGTAAAATTACAAAGTTGTATAAATATGTTAATTCTGAAGTCATTACAGAAGATGGAAGATAAAATAAAACATTTATTTTCTCCTTGTAACTGTATCCTGATAAGATTAACTCTTAGAACAATGGTGAAAAGCAGAATTATGGGGGTTGGGGATTTATCTCAGTGGTTCTGGTATTTGCCTTGCAAGGGCAAGGTCCTGAGTTCAATTCTTGGAAACCACAAACCACAATGCCAGGCATGGTGACTCACTTCCACCAACAGTCAATACCACACACCACAATGCCAGGTGTGGTGGCTTGCACCTATAATCCCAGCGCTTGGAAGGCAGAGGCAGGAGAACTGCTGTGAATTTGAGGCTTGCCTGGGCTACATAGTGAGCTCAGGGCCAGCCTGACCTATAAAGTGAGACCCTGTCTCAAAAAAAAAAAAAAAGAAAAAAAGAAAAAGCAGAGCTACAATTATGTTATATTTTATTTTCTGCCTAGAGGTATTTAAGGAAAAGCATCTTAAAAATATGTGCAAGTCAGGGCCAGGATTTTAGCTCAAGTGGAACTGTGCTTACCTTGGAAGCACAAGGGCCCAAGTTCGATCCCGGGTACTACCAAAAAAAAAAAAAAAAGTAAAATTTTTTAAAAGGGACTTTTAAAATTCCAGTATAAACTCCTTCAAGAGGATAACCTGCCCTATGCAAATACAGAGGATGTCTTAGCCAGGCTGGCCCCGCAGACCTGGTGAAAGACAACCAAATTTGTGATGGTCCTTCCTTGCACGCCCAAACACAATCATTAACAACCATGTCGCATCTTCTTACAATAAGGGAACTAGGAAAGGTTATGTGTGTTTAACACTATATCTTGTTTGTTTTTTGAGACAGGGTGTGAGCCACCACACCCAGCAGTGTGATGTGTGGTACTGATTGCTGGTGGATGTGAGTCACCACATCCAGTATTGTTGTATGTGGTTACCAGGGATTGAATCAGGGACCTTGTGCATGCTAGGCAAGCGCCAGAACCACTGAGCTAAATCTCCAGCCCCTTAACACTGTATTTTTTTTAGGAAGCTAAAGTTTCTGTTAAGAATGCTGTATTTTGGAAAATGGGTTAATTTTTCTGGCTAATGTGGAGGTTGAAAACATGGGGCAATCACAAATACGCCCATAGGTTTAATGTTTTGCTAAGATTAGCATTTTTGAACCCTAATATTTTCTTTTTATATGGTAACTATCTGAATTTTCTTTTCACAAAATTCTGAGCTTTTGTTAAAAAAAAAAAAAAGACCAAAACACTTGTTGCCTTTTGTTTACATGGTACAGTAAACCCAGGGAAGAGTTTGACATCTTGTTGTATCTTGTTTTATTTATTTCTCAGCAGTGGAGATAATCATTAAAAAAGAAGGTGCAAAAGTTCTGGGATCATGTGAAGCTCTTGCAGCTAAAAAAGTATAAGTTGCTGCACTTTGATGCAAAGGAGTTTGTCCTTCGAACATTTTTACAGTTTAACTCTTTTAGAATGCTTCATGTCAAAGAGCAAATATTTCTATATTAGAACAATTTCTCAGTATGTTAATACTATCTTTATTTAATTTCTTTCTTTTAATATTGTTTCCCTTATACATTTTTTAGTACAATGAATGTTTCATTGATATTAGGCACTGTAAGTTAAATATGCTGAAGTTGAACAACAGCTTTGGGTTTAGATATATAATTATACAATATTATAAAAGGGGGTGAAGCGTAAGAGTAAAGCTAAATGCAAACTTTGAAGTTGGACATCTGACCCCACTGCTCATGTGGAAAGTCGCTTTTGCCTTGCTTAGCTTCCATCTTGTGAGGCACAGAATGGGGAAAAGAAAAAACCTCAGAACTCAAGGATAAACTTAATTCTCACAAAAAATGTATGAAGCAAATTTTAATGTTATACACGTTTAAAAAATTGGCCCAGCTGATGTCCCCGTGCAGAAGCCGATGGATATTCTGCAGAACAGAGCACTCCAGCTCCTTCAGGTCACTGCTGTGAAAAAAGAGAAAAGGGTAGCTCTGTTGTCAGAGGCTTCAGAGGCGAATCTCACGCAGCCAGCACCCTGCACTGGGTCCCCACTTTTACGACAGAGAAAAACCAGCTGTCAAAGGTATTTTGGAAGCAACTGAAAAATGTGAATAGGGCCTGAGCACTAATGCTATCAAAATTATTATTTTGTTAGCTATGATAATAGTGTAAGTTGTTTAGTGCCCATAATTTATAAACATAGTTTAAGAACAATGATACAAGATACAGTATTTATTTTAAAATATTTTAGAAAAATAACCACCGATTTAGTTGCAGAACATGGGTAGCTCATATATTCAGATTTTTTCAGACGAAGAAACAAGTTAAAAGGGCCGGAGATTTAGCTCAGTGGTTCTAGCCCTGCCTAGCAAGTAAGTACAAGGTCCCTGATTCGATCCCCGGTAACCACATACAACAATACCAGGCGTGGTGACTCACGCCCACCAGCAATCAGGACCACACACTACAATACTGGGTATGGTGGCTCACGCCTGTCATCCCAGCACTTGGGAGGCAGAGACAGGAGGATTGCTGAGTATGAGACTTGCCTGGGCTACACAGTGAGCTCAGGGCCAGCCTGAACTACAAAACGAGACCCTGTCTAAAAAAAAAAAAAAAAAAAAAAAAAAAAAAAAAAAAAAAAAAAAAAAAAAAAAAAAAAAAAAAAAAAGTTAAAAGAAATGATGCAAAGTACTTCAGATGATATTACTTGGATATTAGTGACAGCACAGAAAAACTGATTGCACAACTACCTATGTTTCCAGGACAAGACTGGACAAGACTGTCCAAAAAAGCCTTATGACAGACCAGCAGATGATAAAATCTTTTACCCAGTTTTCTCTGGGCATTCTTCGTCATCACAGAATGTCTCAGGATCTAAGTTAGAATTTGTTCTTTGATATCATTACCCTAGCCCTCTTCCATTGCTCTGACTTGATTACTGTTAACTGCTTGGTAAATTAATACTTCGTTTCCCTTTGTTTAGAAACATTAAATGTAAACACCTATCTTGTCTTAGCTTTTCGTGTAACAAATTATATGCATATTAAACATAGAGCTATTTCTTTTCTGATTTCAATAGAATCAGGTAGCATTCTGGAAATAGTTGCCAATTTTCAATGCGTCAAACGGAGCTTAACAGGGGGCTGGGCTGGTAGAAAGTGTTTCCCAGTTATTTTGTTGGATGTTTAAACTGTCTCTAGATTGGAATTTAGACTTTTATTAGAAAGCTATCCTACTAACCACCAATTAATGGATAAATGAACCTCACACCTTTAGTCTGTTCATTATTTTATTGTTAACACATTCTTTTTGAAGGGAGGAATGAGTTTGAAAGTTGGAGGTTTTCAAATAAGAAGACTGACAAATAGGCCAACTCTAATATTCATATTTACAGTGGAGATTTTAAAAGAAATGTGACATAATACACCTCACAAATGGACACTATTAAGTTAGGTTTAGGCATAACTTTTAATACAAGACTTCATTTCTTCATTTTTTTCTCTAATATACAAACACTCTGTTGTTTAAAGGTTTGTAATGTGTATTTCTCAAAGAATACGAAAAAATAAAATCAAAGTAATACAGAAACAAGCTCCTGGAAAAGTGCTGGTATCTTTTTTTTCCCCCAATTGTTGGATAGTCCTACAAAGAATTTCTTCCAAAATAAAGGGATTTAGCTTTGTAGTAAATTTTATAGTAAAAGCTCTCAAATGATAGATTCAGAATTCTAAACATTTTAAAGGATTATAAAAAGAGATGCCTGAAATCTTGCACGTTTTAAAATGCAGTACAAAGTAAGCTTTGTATATGTAGACATTTTTGTTTAAAAAATTTTATTCGCGTTCTTCAAATTAACAAGCGAACAGAACTTGTACATATTTACAGCCATAAGCTACATTTGAGGAGCTGCACAAGAACATTTGTTAGGTCCGAGCTGAGCGTTGTTGGCACCAGCCTTGCAATTGTGTTTTCTTTCCTTTGCTGCAACACTGAAAATCTAGAAGTACCAAAGCAAACAGAAACACATTTTATAGCAAAGCCACACTACGAACAAAATATCGAGTGATCTACAGTCCTGTGGCTGTGAGGGGATCTGTGAGTCCTGAAATAGAGAGCACAAGCATTTCTTGTGTCCATACCTGATTGCATGTAAATTGATTTTATGTTTCACAAGAGTACACAATTACTCAATGAATGATTAAGAATAGAAAAAAGGCCATGGAGGGAAAAGGTCAGGAATCAGAGGCCACTGAACAATTTCTTATTCACTAATTCGCTGCTCAGAGGGAAATCTAAGTCGGCTCTCACGGTAGAAGTCACAGTCTGCAGGCTTCATGGTTTGTGTCCACAGATAGCTTTTGAGATAATGAAGGCATAATGTCACCTACTTTAAGTGCATAAAAAGGAATTAATGACATGGTTAGGATATTTTAATCAAGCCCCTAACATAAGGGGGTTAACAAGCACACTGTATGAAAGTTTGATTTCAAATGTAAAAAATGACTACAGAAAAACCACAAATACTGTATAATTAGACAGGATGGTAATTTTGACCAGAAAATGCAGCATACAGTGATACAAGATAGAAAACTTGAATTATAAAAGTAAAGACTCCATCTTTTCCCTTCCTTTGCATTTGTTAAAACCAGTCTTACCTCATTACAAAATTTCTACATGTTTCCTGAAAAACTTAAACTTGCTGTTTAGCTTGGTTAGCGGTCTGGTAAATATACAAAAGTATTACCTGCTTATGTGAGAAAGAAAATGCTTATTTTAAAAAAAACATGAAAATACTGTCTCTGCTTCTTTGCAGTGTAAGAAGTTCTGCCTTCTGAGAAGACCAGAGAAGAAAGAAATTCCTTTATTTAAGAGAATTGTGTAATACCGATAAGGAAATAACATACCTAAATCATAGTTGGTAGGAGAGTAGATAGCAAAATTGATTAGTGAAGACTTAAAACACAAGCAATAGAACAATTAACAACTTCTGACATTTTTGGTGAGTTCAGCATATGGATTTTAAGAGGCAACAGAAGGTACAGTGTGTATTTCTGCATGTACTTAGCACCTGCTTTTGAAAGCCACAGCTAGTTAGTACAGGATGCCATGAATTAAAATACCAGAAGATTGATTGGCAAGTTTGGCTAATTTTTGGATCCCATCAAGTTTTAGGTGAAGTGGTAGCCAAAGAGGTGTTCCATTGCTGGCAGAATAAGAATTTGCTATTCTTTAGCCTAGCAAGTTCTGCTTTCCCAGCCCTTCTGAATCACTGTGGACAGATCTTTGCCTCAGGTTCGGTCCCCTTGAGTAAAGATAAGAGGAGTGAAATAACTTTTCAAGATGATGGGCAGCAGGAGAATTTTTCAAATGAGCCCCCTGGGCCTAGATGCTTTTCTCTCAAACACAGTTTTATTTGCATTTAAACAAAATTAAACTTCCCATTTTTCATTTCAATTTACCTCTTAAATGACATGCTACCCTTGTTTCACAGTAGCCATTAGTCTGCCAGCACCATGGCACAAAATGTTGCCTGGATGTCAAAACTAAAATCTTGTTTAAAATGTCCAAGAATTTTTGGCCTTTGTAAATATTAGTGTTTATATAACTTGAGATTTTATGGACTTTCCAAAAACTTAATGCAATCTTGACCTCATAATCCCACAGAGTAGTTTTTATTCTTTAATTTAAATTTTTTTAGCTTTTTGAGACAGGGTCTTGCTTTGTAGTTCAGGCTGGCCCTGAGCTCACTGTGTAGCCCAGGGTAGCCCTGAACTCAGCAATCCTCCTGCCTCTGCCTCCTGAGTGCTGGGATTACAGGTGTGAGCCACCACACCTGGCTCCCTAGTAATTTTTATTGAAGATTATTTGCCCTCTTTGACATGAAGATTTGAACACACAGCAAGCATATGTGTACAGAATCATAAGTGTTCCCTTTTTAGAAGAGTACTGGATGTTCTGAATGTGAAAGGTCACTTGGATATATAATTGTTTTCCATCACACTGTAGTAAATTAGACTAATCTAGGAGCTTCTCTAAAAGTGTCTTGGGGTACTGCTGCACAATAAAACATATTTCAAGCTTTTTCCAGTGAGTATTTAAGAAAGACATAGGAAACAAAGATGTATATCAGGAAAGAGTTGACAAAAAGGAAAGAAAAAGCAGATATGCTGTAATTCAATGCATTTGTGGAATATGTGTAGAAAAACATGCTATCTAGTAAAAGCAGGGTGACTGATTGCCACTCTAAGATAAGGCTTGCAAATGACAGATTTATTTTATGCTAAGAATTAAATACTACATGTGAATGTCAATAGTTAAAAGGGCCATATAAAGGCATTTTGATTACATTTTTAAATTTAAAAATAGTGGTGAGTGTCAAGAACTGTTTATCCCTTTCAGATGGTTCTCAACCTTCTATTTATCTTTTGGCAGAAAAAGAATGTGGGATTCACTACTCTCTAGGAGTATTCTTTTAGAATTTACATTGGACTTTTCCATTGACAATGGAGTAGTATTCCAAGTTAAAGAGTTAACACCTTAGAAAAAAATCGAAGGCTTTTAATAAGGCACACATGCACGGGGTATGTTGGTGCACACCTGCTTTCCAACACTCTGGGGGCTGAGGCAGGATAATTGCAAATTAGAGCCCAGCCTGTGTAAACGAATGACTTAGTAAGATCCTGTCTCAAAGTGAAAAATGTTAAATGGCTGGAAGTCTGGGGATATAGAGCTCAGTGCAGAAGCCTTCAACCCTCAGTACCAGAAGAAAAAAAAACACAGGCAAACAAAAGGGAAAATGAAGCTTTTATGAAGGAAAAATTCCTTTCTCCATAAGGGAAAAGGAGTAATGATTATTACAAAAAAATTAATCCTGCTCAAGCAGGTGAATGCAGAATGGTGCTATTGTGAAGACTCAGCCCATGTAATCATATGCAGGGAAAATATCTCGGGGACCACGTTATTCAGTGCCAGTCTGTGCTCAACACTGATTACATTTTTTGTTTACATGAAGCTTGTAGGTGTAGACTCTATGAGAATAAAGGTGAGAGTGAGGTCATCTGCCTCACAGATATTATCTATAACCCTAAAATACTGCCTGTTATGATACTGTGTTTGCCAGTTGCTGCATTTACCATTGTAGGTCATCCGATCAGCCTATATAGAAGCTACCATGAAAAGGACAGTGCAAATAGTTAAAAATTGGGATATGTCCTTTTAAGAACCTTATACTTTATTTACAGAAGTAGAATGTTTATTTTAAAAACTACTAGAAATACATAAATAGCTACTTTTATTGGACAAGTGTCTGTAAGAGTTGAGAAAATGATAGCCAAAGAGAATGAAGAGGAGGGGCTCCTGCAGATGGATTTTGTGGTGACGTTGGCTCACCCATAATCCAGCCCTAGGATGAGGCCAGAAAGAACAACATCTGGGCAGTGGAAATAAAACACAAAATTTCAAGCACAGATGGGAGAACTCTGTGGTGATCTCAAAGGAGAACTACTGCGGTAAACATCAGAGGAAGACTGAGGATTAATTTGTTTGAAACTGGTGAAGGAGAATGAGAAATAATGTGAGCCTAAGTAGAGGGGAAAACTGTGGCCCAATGAATAAATGATTCATAGGAAGTTGAGAGATATATTCTTCTATGTGATATTAAATTTATCTGTATTTCTCCAACTCTCAGGTTGCCAAGGCTCTATAATTACGGTGGTGATGTAGTTTATCATTCAGGTGGACACTGTGAGAACAAAAGGGGATCTTAATAATTGTACACTGGGATTGCCTCAGCAAGTTGGGTCATTTAGTCCCCCAACACTGATGTCAACCTAAAAGAACCGAGACACATACCAGGCTATCTCGTTGTGGTCAAGCATTCTTTCTATACTTTTTTTCATGGGAATGATGAAAGGCCTTTGTGTATGGGGTGCAGGAAAGGAACAAAGACCAAAAATGAAACTGAATGCAGAGTATACTGGAGTATTGGGCATGATATTTAGCTGTTGAGAGAGGGGACTATTTCCTTTCCTCCTACTTGCCACTCATTTTTGAACTACCCAAAACCTGAATCATCAAGATAAAAATAAATAAATCTAGACAACATGGTATAGCGAAAAAAGCTTTGCCCTTGGACTCAAGAAGACCTGGGAATTAATATTAACTCCAGTAGTAGCTAGCTATCTAATCTTGGATGTAACATTTAACATATTTGAACCTTTGTTTCCTAATATTGTCATCGTAGTGTAGATCGTCATTAAACTACATGTGAGAAAGTGTTTTTTGACATACTAAACCAATGAGTGGTGGTCATTTTGAACATACCTAAAGCCATCCTTCCTGGTTTTTGTGAATTCTTTTTTCCTCAACCATTGGACAACTGTAGCAATCAGTGCTGTAAATTAGCCATGGTCATTCCATTCCCTCTGTCAATGATTGGCTCAGGAATGACCAGTGGAACAAAAGGCAAGCCTTGTGAGTATATGATAAGGAAAGATTTCCTTGCTTTAAAAAGTGATCCAAGAAAAACATACCTTGTTTCTGCTCCTCAGTGTGTGTATGTGTGTGTGTGTGTGTGTGTATCTGAGGAGGGGTGTCTAGAGCCATTTTGCAACTGTGATGAGTGCTGATAACATGCAGAAGGAAGAGTGGGTTATGGAAAGGACATGTATCCTCAATGAAATCACCATTGTGCTGTTCATATAAGCCACTCAAAACTATCTCCCTTCTGAATGAGTTGTTAGATAATATTTTGATCATAAATTTCCTTTAAGTTGTATCTTTTGTAACTTATACCTGAATGAATCTTAAAAGACTGAGGAGTGCTTCCTCTGCTTTCAAAATGAAACCATTAAATGTGAGGTCATCTCTAGGTAAGGAAATGAGAAAAAGAAGACAGTGAACTTACTACTTTAAGAGCAGCAATAACTTCATCTACACTAAAGAAATTGGAATGAGTCTTTCTAGGATGTTGAGTATGAGGAGCAGAAGACTAAACCAGTTTTGGAAAAAACAGACAAACAACATCAAAAAACCTGTTCCCTTCATAGAATGGGCTTCAGCGGGAGGGAGGAATTTCTAGGCGCTATCCTAACAATTTTGAGTGGTCAGAAGGCAATTTGGAGAGTCATGAAAGTTTGGAGCTGGGCAGTTTCTTTAAAAAGAAAAAGCTTGTTAGAAGCATTTATTTGCAGAAATTGTGTTAGGGATCATCTCCAGAGATTGGATTGGGCGGAGTGGATGACTGCAGAATATCTGAGTGTGCAAACTTTCATTTTGGTCATGGTCGTACCTGAAATGTTTGGCAGGGGTAACTGGTTAAGCAGCTGGACAGGCAGCCTGAGAAGGGCAGATAACAGAGGCTCTAAAGGCCCAGAATCTTTTCCAACTGGCTGGGAAACTGCTTCTTGACTGAAAGCTCAACCATATCTACTGCTTTAGATTTTAGGCCACAGACAGGGATGGGGTCCAGGCCTGGGGTTCAGTTTTACAGCACTGGGCTCAGGTACTGCCTAGAAGTTGGCTTCTCACCTAGAGGGAAGTGTTTCATGGTAGCTCCTTGACTGAATCACAGAGAACAGTTTTAGGACATCTACATCTTTCAGAGATCTGAAATTAGAGACAAGATCACATAATTAACATTATCAGAGACATTCAATGATGCTCTTAAAAGGAAATATTATAGTATATAACATTATAGAATAGTAATATAATTTTTGCTACTTGCCTGTATAACTGTATATTTGATATAAAAGAATGTGTACAAGTATTAAATTCAACTCACTGGATATCAGATGACTTATTCTTAAAGACATACAACAAGGTTATAATTAAATTTGTGGGCTTTATTAGTAGGCCACGGTACTCTTACGTGTTTCTGTTAACCCCCCCATAAACGAACACTCCCAATATCACTTTCAAAACTTAATTCTGAAAGATAATTTAAACGTCAACAGTTGCATGCCCAGAGGCACATGCCTCGGCAATGGTAGGGACCGGTCCCCAATCTGTGTACTATATTTCACTCTCCCGACTACATAACTCATTTATTGTTAGCCTTTTAAGGTTAGACTGCATATTGCTTCATGTATTTTTAGAGAACTCCCCAATTCTCTAAATTTGTAGGAATGTTGCCTCAAAGAAATAGGTGTTCTACCTAATTTTATGGTGATAATTTAGAGAGTTTGCATTAGGAACTATCCCATTACTAACTATATGAGAAGCCTGAAAGGAAGTGGATAAAATCATAAAAATGTAGCAATTTGAAACAGGAAGGAGGTACAGAAAAGAGGAGGTGGGCCATCCCTAAAGGATAGTCTGTGCCCAGCTTTGTGCTCCGTGAAGGGTGAGTCCTTCCAGGAGGGATGATACCTTCCCGGTGGTGTCCTGCTCAGGTGAGGGAGCTGAGGGTGGAGAAGCTTGACAGAGAGGAGCTAATGCAGAGCGGATTCATCATAGTATAAGAATTATGCAAAAGAAGAAGACCTTACTTCCAAATTCCGGTTAAACAATATACATTTTCACAGGCTGACCTAATGATTTTTATTTCTATTCTACTCTGAAATAAGAAGGGAGAAGGTTTACACAAACACATGCACTTTTTACATAAGGAGTGTAGAAGCAGAAAATAAAAATAACACAAGGCAGCTCAGTGGAGTCTGCTGTGACCACACAACTTCCCCCTGAAGGCGAAATGAGTAGGCACTAGAAAAATTGCAAAGATTCATTGTGTTTTGAATTGAATAAAGATATACATATCTCAGAAACCAAAACTTTCAGCTGTCTATGGGCAGAATAACTTTTAAGGTTTGGAAATGAGAGAGGAAAAATGAATCAATTCTTTTGGATTAACATGAAGCAGGATAGTACAGTGTAGGAGCAATGAAGACAGAAGAGATAACCTGTTTTACACAAACTGAACTTGCAAAACGCACACACATATCAGAGTTTAGTAATTTGCGTTTATAAAAGTGACATTGGGAATGTCTTGTCTTCCCTGTTTCTCCTCGGGGGAAATCCAAGAAGAAGCAAGAGCCAGGCAGCAAAGCTGTGTCCTCTGGCTCACACTTTGGCTTTTGCATGGGGCTCTTTTAAGCCACTGAAGCTGTGACCCTGTATTCCTAAGGCAAATGAAGATTGTTATCTTTTCTTTCTTGTGTCGATTTACTTTTTGATTGTCTGTAGGACAAGAAGTGCAAGTAGAGTGTGCAAGAGAATGCTTTTCTTTCCCATGTGGTTCAGTAGGACACCTTGTTTGCCCGTGTGGATTCTACTTTAGGTTTTGCGATGAATCCATGGTATGCAAGGGATATGGAGGGTAATTAGAAGTGGCTGAATCCCTGGACAAACCAATGAGTTTTTTTAATTATGCAAAAGCACAAAATTAATCAAACACGGCCCAAACAAACAACGGTTGGACCTCTTCCATACAAATGGGAATTCTTGCTATAAAAATAGTTAAGCACAAAATTCTTCATCTTTACCTTCCTAGGAACTCAGTGTTTTCTGGTTTGCAATTCTTTTATGGAAAATAAATTTATTTCAAGTGCTTGCTTATATAATTGTAGCCTGCAGCGATTAAGTTCTCAATCAGTTTGGTTGATTTCCACTGCCTAAAATTTTTTTAAAATTTAAAATAAAAGCACAATATATTCTGGAAATAGAAATTGGTTTCATTACTTCAAACAAGGCATTTAAAAAATTACTATTGGACCCTATGGGCACATTTGTGGAACAGTAATGGCTCCCTGTGTACACACTGCTAGGATTTAAAATATTGGTGAACATTCTTATTTTGCTAATGCCTTGCATTGAGGAAAGACTTTGCTCTTTTTAGCAAAAAACTAACAAATGAGTTTCAATCCCAAAAGCTCGGATATTTCTGCAACATCATCACCCTCTCTGGGACTGCCAGTTTTCATGGAAACACGTCTTGTGGCAAAATATCCCACATTCTGCAGATTTTTCAGGAATATCGAGACTAGAGGGAAATACATTTCAGAATTAAATTACCAGACTCTTTTGAGTAAGTTTACATAGCAAATATATCTTTGTCTTCAGTTGAAAAGTCCTTGCCATTTTTAACTACTAGTAAATTTAAACCAGTACTGTATTTCTCTTTGTCTTTAAGTAATAATGGAGTAGTTACCTCGGGATCTCCTGGGTATCAACCAGCCAGTTAGTGTCATAAGGCCAATTACCATTCTGTCCTTTACTCCTTCCTACAATTTGGTATTTGTCTGTTTCTCATGATCAGACTGTCCCCTCTCTTCATTATCATTCATATTAAAAAGTCCTGGGAAATATGACAGAGGAGAAGTTAGAAGCTAAAGCTACTGGAACAGTAAAGCTTTGGATCACCTATGACTTTTAAGCATCTCTTCCATTCCTGACCCCTCAATGGCATGTATAACTCAGTATCTGAAGATATGCAGAGCCACAAGTGACTGATAAGAACAAGGCTACTTTTCACAACATGGTTCAAGGAGCAGCTGGGCCCAGGTCCTGCGTCTGCTGGTGCGCTGTTCCTGGGTCCCACGGGCTCATGGCCTTCTGGCAGCTGCTGTCCCTTAGTGGCATAGGAGCACGAGGCAGTGACCACAGATACCTGGCTATGGCTTACAGCAGGATTACACAACTGAGCACAGACAACGGCAGAAGAGCAAGAGCTGAAAAGGTTCTGGTTTGGGCCCAAATCACTAGTCATTTCATTTTGTGAATGAAAGCAAATGCTTTATAAGCTTACATTATTTACAATGCTCAGATTTTTCAAACATCCACCCAAAGCTGAGGACCACCACACCACAGGGAACAGTTCGATGAACTATGTACAGAATTTACAAGGAAGTTTACATAATAGTCTACATTCCATTTCCATGAACAAATTCCATCTTTTGTTTTCTGCTTACTTTCAGGAAACATATTTTTGTTTATTTTTCTGTTTTCTTCATCCCAGCAACCTGTTGATTTGCACCAGCTTGAGTTAATGCTCGAATTTTCCTTTTACCTCCCTTGTGAGATATATAATTAGACTTTGTTTAGGAAAATTAGACTTTGTTTAGGAAAAAAAAAATTGTGGGACATCACCGTTTGGTATGATACTGTTCAAAATCATTGATGGAAGAAATTTTGGAGATCATTTCCTTCCAGAAACATTATACATACATCTTTTTCATTTTTTTAACTTGGTAGATCATAATTGAATTCTTTCATAAATGAATATTTATAAAGTAGTCATGAATTTTTAGAAAGATGGATTTTAGTCTATATTTCTATGTATTTTGCATAATATTTTTAAAAGGAAAGCCTATTTTTGGACCCTTAAACCAAACTGAAGCTCTGCACCACATTTTTTTCTGTTTGCATTTTCAAGATCCTTCACTGACTGTAATGCACAATGAAAATGGCATTTATGGAAACACAGGTCATTCAGCAGGCAGAACTACCCACCAAGCTACTATTTCTTTTTGGCGGTAGAGACACCAATTCGGGGTAATTCAAGTGCAAGTAAGTCTTTGCCTGGTCTCTGATTCACAACATTGGGAGGCATAATATCCCTACTATCTGTGTAAATTTTAAGCCAAGGGATGTGGAGAGAGGGAACGTGTGTGTAGTCATCACTGTCAAATGAAGGACAGGATTTCTGCTGCATCTGCACTCATTAAATGTACACAGTATGTCTCGTGGTCAGTGGACCGTGAGCAGGGGTTCCCTGGACATGACTGTGGCCTAAGAGAATAAGGTTGTGCATTTTCAACCCCTTCCGCCACTTAAGTAATAGAGTATTATGGCTATTTTCATGGCAAAAAGAAAGCAACCCAAGACTATTTCAATAGTAACCCTTGTGTAATGTAAAGTCAGAATCTTTTAAGAATGGGAGTCACGATAGGGCATTTAAGAATGTTTCACAACTTTTATGTTTTAGATACATCCTTGGGGGCAAGGCAAAGGAGACAGCCTGAGAAGAAAGAATTCCACCCCCCATGCTTTTTTCAACCTAGAAGGGGAGGATTTAGCCAGAAGGATAAGCCAAGGAGGGAAGGATTGGTCTGGAAAGTGCAAAAGAAGGGAGTGGAAACAGAGGTCATTAAATAAAAACATAGCAATGTCTCATTCCTCTGACAACCACTGCCTCAAAAATCAGAAATATTTGATAAAATGTGTGTGACAGAGGCTGTTCTTTCTGTACTGCTAGATGAGGACAGCATTTTGTGTTCAATGGATAGATTCAGTTGTAATTTTACAAAGTTTAAAATATAAGAGCTCAAAATAGTCTCTTGTTTTCAGAAGATGTTTTATATGTAAAATGACAGAAAGAAATACTTCACATTTTAAAAAATAAGATAATAATAAAATACAAGCTACCTCAATCTTTTCCAAGAAGAATGATCTTGAGTAGATAAATAAAGATTGTTTTGTTACAAACATAGGTTACGGACGTTTACTTTCTGATTTAACATTTCATCCTTAAAAACTTTCACATCAGAATTATTCATTTCCATTAAGTACCAGCCAGATTTTTTTCCTCCTATGTTTAAATTAAATGGCTACACAGTGGTTCCTGGGTGGTCATTAGGAATATTAACCTTACAGTCTCTGGCAGGGCCGTGTTTACCCTATATGGGCATTTTACAATGGCAAAGCATCACACCCTGCCAAAAAACTAAACTGAATTTCAGGCTGGGGATTGCTTTGACCAGGGAAGTCTGTTCACACAACTGAAAACCTAAATAAAAAACTGGTCCCCATAACTCTCCTAATTCCTCATGAAACCATTGAGATCATTTTTTTCTAGTTAAGGTGGAGTTTTTACATTCTTACTAATGTATATTATCTTCAGGCATATCTTATTCATTTCTTTGGGATTCCCCTTTCCTCTTGCTTCCTAAAAGAATATTCCATAAGTCTCTCTTTCAGCCTTATCTTTCCAATTATGACTAACATTTCCATCAGCTTATGCTATTCTACACAAAATCCTCCCCACAGCTTTAGGGAGAAAGTCAGTTCATCAGGTGAGACAGTTTTCCCTATTATTACCTCCACCTTATCTCACCTCTGTGACTCAGCTGTCAAATCACCTGTCTCACTGGTTGGTCAGTATAGTGTTTCACTCACACTTTGCAAATGAATGTACAGAAATGTTAGGTATTTAAACTGAAAAAAATGAAGTTTAAATGACATAAAAGAAGAAAAATTTCAGGTGAAGCTGGCTGGACACGTGAGCACTCTCTAAGGTCATGAGGACCATGAACCAGAGTAAGATGTGAGGAGAGATAAGGTGGAGCTGGAATGACAGTGATCATGTGTGTAGACAGGGTCTACACTTTTAGGGCTGGGCCACATCTTTGAAAGTTGAGTGTATCTGTCATTGCTGTTGCTCTTATCTGGTTTTGCTGCCTCAAAAGGTTTCTGGCTTCAGTACCCATATGAGTGAGTGTACATTTCCCCAGTCATTTATCCCATCACTTGGAAAATGGAGTTCAGAGAGCAGAGCCATAATGTGTCAGCTGAGGCCTGTGTGATGAACCTGTCATCATTCGATACTGCTCTCTGGAAAGTGAAGAAATATACACTATTTGATTTAAGATTCAGCAATTCGGGTATCTGCCTGGGCACCCTTTCACAACATATACACCTTGCTTTTCTTTCAGAAAGGGCAATATTTTTCCCCCTCAGGTAAAAATTGCTTTCTATCCTCTCCTTCAAAGGCCTTACCTCTATTTCCCACATATCCTTATCTCTCTGGAGGAGGAACTGTGCAAATGGTGTAACATGGCTTCATAACACAGCCTCAATGGATACCAGGCTCATAAGCAAATTCAAGGCTGCCCATGGACATTTTCAATAAGAAGTGTTGCCCCCTCCACCCCAACTCTTCATTCTCAAGAAGAAAAGAAAAATGTTCTCCATGGCTGCTACCAGTTTTACCAGACTGAATTCTAATGTTCATTGTGCATTTGTGGGGACTTCTGAGGAAAAAGCATTTCTAAGGAAACCCAGCCTTCTGGTGAGGAGAAGATGGCAGGTTGAGTGAGAGCAGCCGTGACCAGCCCTCACCAAATCCTCCCTCCTCTTCCACAGGACTGAGGAGTCTTTTGACAAGGCCCTCTGGGGAATCTAAGAAGGAAGCAATCTTCCTTACTTTTTTAGGAAACCCCCTTTGGTTTTTCTCCTCTTCTGGAAATCTGTAAATATCAATGGCTTTTGTTTTTTCTTCTGAGATCCTGGAAATTGTGACTGTAGTGGGATTTGTGTTTGTTTAGTTTTTGTTGTTTTGGTAGCACGAGATTGGTTTACCAGGAAGAAATGCAGAGGGACAGCAAGGGCCTCTTTTTGTTTTCATTTTAAAAAATAAATCAGTAAAATCCAGGGCAACTAGTTAAGACTGCTAAAGATCTACCTAACATCTCTCCTTGTGTTTGTTTGTAAACATGGCAATTAAGGGAGCTCTTTGGAGAGCTGATAATCCCCACCGTAGTAGACTGGAAAAAAAAAAAAAAGAAAAGAAAAACGAAAAGAAAGAAAGAAAATGAAAAAACCAGTTGTTTGTTTTGTTTTCCTTGGAGTAAACACGGTGAAGTAGTAAAGTCAGTAGGCAAGACCTAGAATCGGTGGGAAGGCTGCCCCTCTCACCTCAGAGGAGGCAGCGGGAGGCTGCTGGGGACCTGCGGGTTTGAAACGTGAGGGCGCGGCCTACCTCGGACCCTTGCGACAGACCCTAGTGTACGTAGTAAAGCCAGTAAACGACGTTAAAAAGAGAAAAGGTGATGGGGAAGAACATTCGGGACCACTTGTCTATGGAGTTCACGTCAGTCAAGTCGGGGATCTTGACCTTGAGCTGGGAGGCGCGCCGGCGGATGCGGCCCTTGCCGGGCGCCCCGGGCCGCTCCAGGCCGCGCCCGAAGCCCTCGCGGCCGCTCAGGGGCTTGCGGTATTGGATGCTGGCGCTGTCGTAGGAGTACATGGAGGCCTTGGGGTCGCTCACGCCCGTGAGCACCTCGGAGCCGCCGGTCTCGTTCCTGATCTCCAGCGTGCTGAGGAGGATGTTGCCGTGGGCGTCCACCTGGGGGAGGCAGAGAGGAGGCTCAGCCGAGGCAGCCGGCGCGCGCGCTCGTGCCGCCGGGGCGGGGCGGGGCGGGGCCCGCGCGCTGCGGTTGGAGTCGCACCCGCCTCGCCCCAGCGCCCTCTCCCTCCGAGGAAAGCTTTCAAAAGGGCTCAACCACGTCGCGCTTCCGGAGTCCCCGGAATCATTCCTTATAGACTTCAGGGTCTGTGTGTCTCCTGGACAGAAGGACCTCCTTTTCTTTTTCCTTTCTTTTCTTTCCCTTTCCTTTTTCCTCCTTTCTCTTCTGTTTTTCTATCATTTATCTTGTTAATTAGTGATTTTTCTAGTTATCATATTCCCATTCAGAAAACATTTGTGCGTGTTTCTTCTTTCTATAAAAGTATGTGGAAAAAAGCTAAAAATAAAGTAAAAATTCATAATGTATCTTCCCAGTCCATATCTTGCTAGCCTTCCAGTCTTTTCTGTTTAGATATACTCACAAACATGGGTCCATCCATACACTTGGCTTTCCAAATCTGTCTCTGTCAGTTATTAGTAAAGCTTGTTCACCTTTTCTTGTTAACAGGTACCTTTCTGTGAGATCATTTAGCAATAGTTTACATTGATAAACCATAATTGAATTAATCTGTCAGATTTTTTTTTTACTTTTACAATATCATAAACAAGATTAGAAGACATATCTTTTAGTTCAGTTGTTGTGCATACCCATAATTATTTCTCCAGACTAAATTGCTAGAAATGGGATTAATGGGTCCAAGGATATAGCTGGCTTTACATTAACATTTGCTCCTCACTGTTGTTCTCTGGTCCTTTTATCGATCAGGAGATAACTACTCCAGATTTCCTGGTCATTGTCTATGCTGTGCTCATACAGATATTTTGGAACTACAGGTCATGTGAACACATGTTGGTCTACAGTGCGGCTTTATTTTCAAGCTGGTATACTTTGCAAACTGATTTACCTGGAAAATACATGGCTCAACATGTACATGCATAGTACAGACAGTTGTGTTCAAGGCTAGTGTGATTTACACAGTGCTGACTTATATGAAACACCACTGAATAAGATTAAGCTCTGTAAACACTTGTGGGAAGCACAAGAATAGGTTGAGAGGCAAAAGGGCCTCGTTAGGAGAATGACAGAGGAAAAGGCATAGGAGGGGGGAAGGGTGAGAGTAAATTAAGGGGCACAAGTGGAAATGTGATGATAGTATCAATCGTAGAGATGAGAGAAGATTTATAGCGTGTCCATCATGTGCCTAGCGCGATGGCAGCTCTCTGCACTTGTTACTGACTTACAGTCTTCCTACTTTAAAAAGGTGAGCCAATCGCTTCTCGGCCTTTTGGCTAAGATCAAGTGTAAAAAGGTGAGCCAATCCACCCCCATTTTATAAGTAAGGCAACCAAGACCTAGAATACTTAGAATACTTGACCAAGTAGCTCAATTTCACTTAGCTAGTAAGTACCAGACCTGCGTCTGACTCATGTTCATACACTTCCTTCTGAGTAGCGACTGCTTCTTAGTCCTTGAGTTTTGTCACATCCTGCAGTGAATTTGGTGAAGTAATTCACACCTTTAAGCTTTGAGTTAGTTGGAGAGAGGAATGGTGACTGCATCCGGTCTGTCTTTCTCTCTGCATTCTTACCTGTTATCATGTCCTGGGAAGCATTTTCTCCAGTCTAACTGGGCAGCCCACTCTACCTTGACTCCTTCTATATATCCATTGGTTTCTTTAGTTAGGGAGGTTTCTATCGTTAACAAGTACTTTTTTGTTAATTCTATTCTGAATTTGTTTGTTACTTCTAAATAACTGTGCTGCAGCAGTGCTATAACATACATAATGTTATGTTATTTCAAGTGATAAGGAAAATGAGGCCCCAAGAGGCTAAGTAAATAACTATCTGATTTGGAATTAAAAATAATTTGTCTCAAAATATTGCTTTGTGTTCCTGTTTGCATGTTAATCAAATCAATGTTTTCTTCAAAGCTGAAATGAAGTCCTACTTTGTCTGTGTACTTTTGTACATTTCTTTTAATACTAATCACAAGAGCTTTTTCCAAACTCTAATCAGTGTGTGAGATACAATGTCAGGAGTCAAGGAAATATGTTGAACAGTTACTATTTTACCATCACAAAACTTAGCAATGACTTTTAGAGGAGAATTTATATACCTATTAGTGCCAAGACATATGGATAGGTAGAGGCAGGTTAGTATACATAACCTGAGTGAAGCTAGGCCCAGTAAGGACTATGGTGGAGTGAATATCTAAGGAGATGGTCACTGAAGCTTATTCAGATCCGGTAAATCACTATAATCCCAATGTTGCATATGCATCTAGGCTTTTATTTGATTCTTTGTGTGAAATTGGTTCATTGCTGTAAAAATGCTCTTTTGGCCAAACAACACATTTGTGTCAGGATTCTCATTTGGACACCCAATGAGAGAACACTGGTCTCTGTTAGCATTGAAACTGATTACACAGTGTATTGAAACTGATTTTTAGATTAATATCTAACCTTCCCCTTGGAGGTGGAAAAGTACTGGAGGTTCTAAGCACTAAGGCATTACAATAAAAGGAAAAGAGGAACTATGCCAATGAGGGATCTTGAAAAAGAATTAAAAGTGAAATATAATTAACCTGATCGGATTTAAATAGTAAGGTAAAGAAGGCAATTTGGACATTTTCAGCTTGCTGAGCTGAGAAGATTAGATTGTTGTTAGCAGAAGGGAGAATTCAGTGTATGGTACTTCTTAGGTAAAAGAGTTTGCTACTTGGGTTGAATTTGTAACATACATTACACATCCTGGTGGTGGTAGCCAGTTAGTATTATTTATCTATGTAGTAGTGACTAACATAATTTTGAGAATGAGATGATTTAAGGAGCAGAGTATGAGTTAGTGAAAAAGATAATAAAAACAAAAGAGGAGAAAAAGAGTAAGAGGTTGCAGTGATGGAGAATTCAAGGAGGAAGCAACCTAGCCAAAGGGAAAGAGTATAGTACATAGTGTTTCTTAGAGAGAAGAGGGAGAATGAAGTTGTAGAAATTATAAGGATTAGAGCAGAGGTTAATGCAATAGAGACTAAGAGAATGATAGAAAAAAATTAATGAATCTAAGTGTTGGTTCTCCAAAAAAATTAAAACTGACAAACCCTTAACCAACCTTATCAAAAAAAAAAAAGGAGGAAAAAGGCTCAAGTCCATTTAATCAGGAATGAAAAGGGGCAGAACTCCACAGGATAATAAACACCTACTTTGAGAACCTGTACTTCAAGAAGATGGAAAACACTGAAGGAATGGATAGTTCATAGACACACATGAACTTCCAAAGTTGAATGAAGAAGATATAAAAATGCTAACCACCCCAATATTAATCAATGAGATTGAAAATATAATTAAAAACCTACTGACAAAGAAAAAAATCAATAGGCTTTGTATACATGAAAAACAAACTCACTGAGAGAGAAATTAGGGAATCAATTCCTTTCATAAAAGCTTTAAAAAATGAATTATCTAGGAATCAATCTAACAAAGGTGGTGAAAGATCTCTACCCTGAGCATCCTGAAAAGGGAAATCAAAGAAGATATCAGAAAATGGAAAGACATCCCTTATTCCTGGGTAGAAAGAACTAATATCATCAAAATAGCAATACTACTATGTAGATTTAATGAAACCCCAATTGATATCCCAATAGCATATTTCACAGAGCTGGAACCAGAAGAGATCTAGAATGACAAAAGCAATTTTAGGTAATAAGGACATGGCAACGGGTACCACACTCCCCAATTTAAAACTATACTACAAAGTCACTGTGATAAAAACAGCATGGTAGAGGGAAAGAAACAGACCCAAGGATTAGTGGAACAGACTAGAAGGTCTAGAAACAACCCCAGATATACTAAGCCATCTCATCTTTGACAAAGGATCCAAACACCCTCAATGGAGGAAAGATAGCCTGTTTAACAAATAGTGTTGGAAAAACTGGGCTTCAACTTGTCAAACATTAAAGCTGGATCTTTCTCTTTTCCCACATACCAAACTAAAATCAAAGTGGATTAGAGGCTTAAATATTAAAAAAAAGAAACACTAAAACTACTGGAAGATAGGTTAGGTAGAACTCTTGGAAACACGGGCATAGGGAAAGCTTTTATGAACAAAATCTTAGCAGTACAGGAACTAGCAGAAAGAATCAACAACTGGGATTGCATCTTTTTTTTTTTGCTTTTTTGGAGACAGGGTCTCGCTTTGTAGTTCAGGCTGGCCCTGAGCTCACTATGGTGCCCAGGTAAGCTGCCGCGAACTCAGCAATCCTCCTGTCTCTGCCTCCTGAGTGCTGGGATTACAGGCGTGAGCCACCACGCCCAGCATTATATGTGGTAACCGGGGATCAAACTCAGGTCCTTGCGCTTGCAAGGCAGGCACCGGAACCACTGAGCTAACCCTCCGGCCCTGGGATTGCATCTTATTAAAAGCTCTTTCACAGCAAGAGAAACCACCAGCACAGCAAAAAGACAGCCTACAATATGGAAAAAATTATTTTACCAGCTCTTCCTTGGATAAAGGATTATTTTCTAAGAGTATATACAGAACTTTAAAATATCATGTCCCCTGAATTTAAAGACCTAATCCAAATATGAGCATCTGAAATGAACAGACATTTTTCAGATGAAGAAGTAAAGGTGGCAAAGAAACATTCAGCATAGCTGGCCATGCAGGTGAAAACACTGAGATTCCATCTCACTTCAGAAAGAATAGCTTCTATCACAAAATCAACCATCAACAAATGCTGGTGGGCTGTGGGGAGAAAATATAGACTGGTGCAACCACTGTGGAGATTAGTGTGGAGATTCCTCAAAAATCTAGGATTAGAGATCCCATTTGACCCTGGTGGGTGTATACACAAAAGAGTTAAAAATTTCATATCACAGTGACATATGTGCTCTCATATTTTTAGAAGCTTAGTTTGTAGTGGTTAAATCTTGGAAACAATCCAATGGCCACTAACTGGAGACTGCATAAAGATATGTATTTTTAAAAAATAAAATGGCATATTACTCAGCCATAAAGAATGATAAATGAGAAGTAATTTTTATACTCAAAAGGTTGTACCTTGAGGTTATAGTTATGAGTGAAATAAATAGGACACACACGTGTAAATAACCATATCATTTCTCTATTACGAGAAACTGAAGGTATAAATGAATTCCAAAATGTATGATAGGCATTGTGAAATAGGAAGAAAATGTTCAAAGGGAAAAAGGAAAAGGTGGTTAGGGGAAAGTAAAGAAGAGAATAAGAAAATTGATAGTAAAATCAAGAAAGTGGAAACAAAGCTTATGTGTATAGATGGGTTGGGTATTGTAGGGAGAAGAGGGGAATGGGAAAAAATGAGAATCAAGCCATGTCATGTACAGATACAAACTCTCAATGTTGAATGTGACCATGATGTATACATAAGGTTTACTGTTAAAATCAATTAAAAATAAATAAATAATCGGGTAGCATTACGAGGAAAACAAAACAACTAATGTGTTTAGACAATAAAAATATCCCATTTACTTGTTGATGTGGGTCATGCTTTTCTTAACATTGCACTCATGCTCAAATCTCATTGTCACAAGTGAAAAATTCAGTCCTTCACATTTCTTTATGATCCTCTGGAGCTTATCACAGACCAGCCTACAAAACGGCTCTGCATGAATGTTTAAAGGCACTTCGGTCTCAGAAGGGTCAAAACACAAGTCTTGCTTTTCTGCCTCTCTTCCCGTGCAGTAGGTTTTCCCCAGTGTTCCACTAGAATTTGTCTTATTCAAGCTGAGCTTGTCACGTAGGGGTGGCAGTCAAGTGAATGAATATTAATCAGCTGGTGACAGAGAATGACACTCCATCATGTGTCATCTTGGCTGGGCAATGCTCC
>PVIC010021122.1:0-28875 GCA_004025085.1 Thryonomys swinderianus
GTCTTTATGAATAGATTGGGAGGGTCAATTAATCTTTTAACCTCTTTTGGTCTTTTTTGCTAGATAAGTAATAAAGTACATTCCATATTTTTGTTTTCTGTATTGCACGTATGTTAGTGGGACTGGTAAGCTTGAGAAATTGTAGGCCAATCAGAATAAATTATTGTGCAAATTCACTTTTGTTGCTAATATGCTGCCTACATGTCCAATCATGAAACATGAGGTGGTAGCTGTATGAATCCTCGGTCCGGGAAGGACCTACCAGGATGCTGGTTTCCCACATTTCCTCCCCAAGATGGACAATTTTACTGCTGCCCATGGCTAATTTCTAGGATCCCAGTCATCTGCACAGGAAACAGCATGTTCAAAGATATGGGTAGTGTGAAACCTGTTTTACTTAGATACCCTCCTCCCAGTCTAACTTCAGTATAATTAGTGAGAAGAAAAGCTATGTTTATGTAAATGATGGTTCTGTGTCCATCACAAATACTTACATGCTAAACTAAGTTTATGGTTTGAAACCTCATAAAATCATGAACATTTATTTTGTGTTTTAAGAAGAGACTGAGTTTTTACCTTTTGACAATGAGATTTCAGTTTGTTTTTCAAAAAACTTTGAATAATGGTTATCTCATAGTATACCTACCTGTATCTTTTTGAATGTTTCTTCTAACATCTTTAAATCTGCAACCTGTACATAACAATAAGATGAAGTAAAAAGTCAGTATTTAGTCATTCATGACAGGCAGATTTAAACACTTACACAGCTTCTTTAGAAAGTCATTCCACATGATCATCTATATCCTTCAGCTCCATTTTTTTTTTTTGTAGTTCAGGCTGGCTCTGAGCTCACTATGTAGCCCAGGCAAGCCTGGAACTCAGCAGTCCTCCTGCTTCTGCCTCCCGAGTGCTGGGATTACAGGCATGAGCCACCACACCCAGCACTGTGTTATGTGGTATTGATTGCTGGTGGGCGTGAGTCTCCATGCCTAGCACTGTATGTGGTTACCGGGATCGAACTCAGGACCTTGTGCTTGTGAGGCAGGCGCCGGAACTACTGAGCTAACCCTCCGGCCCTTCAGCTCCATTTTGATGAGTTTTACTTTCTTAGATTTTCATTTACATCATGATGGGGATCCACAGGTCCCTGTTGAAGGAGCCTCTCATCCAGCACTCTGTTGGTGTTTTTCTGTAATACGCACCTGACTGTAGTGTTAGTGTCCTCATTGGTACCTCAGGGTTTAAGTTTCATTGAAATAACTAAATCATGTCCAGGGCCATACCGCCCCGAACATGTCCAATCTTGTCTAAAATTAAATTATAAAAACAGCTCTGAACTCGGGTCTGAAAGGATTGAAGAGTAGGTCTTTGTTCCTTTGTAGGACTTGTGAAATGAGTTCCCCGCTGTGGGCCTAGGCCCCTCTCTCAGTGGGAAGCACACGGAATGCTGTTAGCTGACGGGAGCTGTCCCAAGTGGATGGTGGGAGGGCCCCTGCAGTGTCACCTACCTGGGAGGGCACATAAACCGAGAAACTGAGAGCAGTTCACTTGTGACAGAGGAAGCCTGAAAAGAGACATTCGCCCGGGTTAGTTTTGCATTGCTTAAAAGTTAAAAGTGAAAATTCAAATTCAATTTAACCAACATGAGTAGGAGAATTTAAAATTTTACAGAAGTCACAAGGCAAAAATTCACAGTTAAGCCTCATGTGGTGGCTCACGCCTGTAATCCCAGCACTTGGGAGGTAGAGGCAGGAGGATTGCTGTGAGTCCAAAGCCTGCCTGAGCTGCAAAGGGAGAGCCTGTCTCAAAGCGGGGGGCCACTTAAAGGAGGAAAATGAAAGGTAACACTGGAAGTAGATATATGTAGAAACTTTTTGCTTAGTATGTCCATGTGACTTATCTTAATGTCTATGATTAAATAAAGATGATCAAATATTTTCATCCTATAAATGGGGAACTATTTTTGTCTTAAAATCAATAGATTTTGGTGGGAGCTCCTTTCAAAATCTTAGCTCCACTCCTTACCTAATTTGCTCTCGTTATGATTCTCTCAAAATGATAACAAAAGGTTTTATTCTATATCACAGATGGTCCCTTAAAGAATTAGACACTTCGCAGAAGAGACCATTTAATATTTTCGGTAAGTACTCTGTTCTACAGAGATGGCACAGCATCAAACATCTTAGCTCACTGATCAGAAATGCTAACATACCACGAGATCTGGATTGGAGTCTGTTCGTCTTCAATAGGTTCTTCATCTGAGGAGTCAAACTCACTTGGCTGTATTGAAATAAACTTTAAAAAAAACAACAGTTCTGTTACACAGCTGTAAAGAATATTTACATATACTTTTGGCATAGCTGATCCCTGCTTAAACCCCCACTGATGTTTGGACAGCAATTTCAAAACTAAAGGGCTGCCATGAACCCTCCTCTCAGTAACTACACCCGCCCTCAGTGGAAGGCGCGTTGGCCTGGGAGCCATGAGCTCATTTCTCATCTTGGCTTTGATATAACCTCAGAGAGGCTGCTTTCGATCTCAGTTTTCCTCAACTCAGCGAGGAGGTCTGTCCCTCTGCTCAGACGTTCCTTAGACTCTCGTTTGCCAGCTGTAACCCATAGCTGCAGGAGAAGGTGTCCGAGGAAGACTGGCAGCAGGAACCCTGGGCTGCGGAGCACAGAAAGGAGGCGCTGAGCAGGTGGGAGCAGCAGAAGGCTGCACCGGGGAGACGCTTGCACCGGGTTCTGAAGCGACAGCGGGAAGCTTCGGGTAGACAGGGAAGAAGCCGAGGCAACTGCGGCAGAAAGACAAAGAGCTTTTCTGTTCAGAAAATGTGATACCAAAGGACAAACAAAGTGCCAGAGACAAAGCTGTGAAATGTCTGCTCACCGCATCAATCAAAAACAAAACCAAAGGAAAACTGGCAGTTTGGTGGGGGAGTGCAGGTGAACATCCTGCCGGCAGCTTTCTGAATCCTAGGACTAGAACAAGGGAGCAGCAGAAATGACCCTTGTGGGATGGTGATCCGGGCAGCTGGGACTTAACCTGGAGGTGGCAATTGTATGTAGAGACTTCTATGCTGGGCCGGAGGGTTAGCTCAGTGGTTCCGGCGCCTGCCTCGAAAGCGCAAGGTCCTGAGTTCGATCCCCGGTAACCACATAGAATGCTGGGCGTGGAGACACGCCCACCAACAATCAACGCCGCATACCACAATGCCGGAAGTGGTGGCTCCCGCCTATAATCCCAGCACTCGGGAGGCAGAGACAGGAGGATTTCTAAGTTCGCGGCAGCTTGCCTGGGCACCATAGTGAGCTCAGGGCCAGCCTGAACTACAAAGCAAGACCCTGTCTCAAAAAAAGACTTCTATGCTCCCCACTGGGATATAAGGACCAAATCAAAAACATACCCTTTTTTTCTCACTCTCTCTTGTGAGCCAACTGATGGGTAAGATGCTGGGATGGCAAATGAAGCTCAAAATGCTAGTTTCATTAGTGTCAGACAGAGGATGTAGCTTAAGCCGCGGCCAAGAGAACGTGCCACTTCTTCACCCCAGACTCAGGCAGACTGAACCACCGAGTCACAGGCTTAGTTGGACACCCAAGGGCACCTTTGTGAGACATCCCGTGTTCCCATGTGGGAAGAACCAATATCAAAATGCCCTATACTGCCAAAACTACTGTGTGGATTCAATGTAATCCCAATTGAAATTCCAACAGCATATTTCACGGAGCTAGAGAAAATAATTCAAAATTCATCTGGAACTACAAGAGACCTAGAACAGCAGAACCGAGCCTAGGGAACAAGATCATGGCAGGGGATATCACAATCCCCAATTTGAATCTATAATACAAAGCCATTGTGATAAAAGCAACATGATGCCGGCAATGAAACAGACCCAAGGATCAGTGGAACGGACTAGAAGACCCAGAGAGAACTCCAGATACACTAATCCACCTCATCTTTGACAAAGGGGCCAAACACCTTCAATGGAGGAAAGACAGCCTCTTTAATAAATGGTGCTGGAACAACTGGGTTTCAATTTGCCAAAGATTAAAGCTAGATCTATTTCTCTGTGCACCAAACTAAAATAGAAGTAGATTAGAGGCCTAAATATTAAACATTAAACCTGCTGGAAAATAGGTTAGGTAGAACTCTTGGAGACATTGGCATAGGGAAAGACTTTATGAACAGAATCTCAGAATCACGGAGCTAGCAGAGAGCCACAGTGATCTCATCTTACTAAAAGGCTTCTGCACAGCAAGAGAAACCACGAGCAGAATGAAGACAACCTACAATATGGGAAAGAATTTTTACTAGCTGTTTCTCAGACAAAGGATTACTGTCTAGAGTACAAAAGAACTTTAAAAAATCAGCCCCCCACGTTTAAAGGCCCAATTCAAAAATGGGCATGTGAAATAGACAGACATTTTTCAGAGGAAGAAGTAAAAGCAGCCAAGAAACATGAAAAGTTCAACATCACTGGTCATTCAAGAGATGCAGATGAAAACAACACTGAGATTCCATCTCACGCCACAAAGAATGGCTGCTATCATGAAATCAGCCAACAACAAATGCTAGTGAGGCTGTGGGGGGAATAAAACCCTTTTCCATTGTTGGTGGGAATGTAGACTGGTACAACCACTGTGATCAGGGTGGAGATTCCTCAGAGAGCTAGGATTAGAGAGCCCATTTGACCCTTCTATTTCCCTGCTATGTATATACAAAAAAGAATTAAAAGATTCATATAACAGTGACAAATGTGCACCCATGTTTATAGCATTTCAATTTGTGGTAGCTAAATCTTGGAAACAGCCCAGATGCCCATCAACGGGAGACTGTATAAAGATGTGTGCGGTCTTTAAAAACCAAAGGGAATATTACTCAGCCATAAAGAATGATAGCCATCTTTATTCAAATGGATATATTATACTCATAAGTGAAATAAATAGGACACAGATGTGTAAATACTGTATCTTTTCTCTAGTATGAAAAACTGAAGGTGTAAATGAATGCCAAAATGTATGACAGGTAATGTGAAATAGGAAGAAAACATGAAAAAGGAAAAGGGAAAGGGTGGGTAGGGGAAAGTGAAGGGAAAGAAAAAATTTGATGGTAAAAAAAACGAAACAAAGCTTGTTTATAGTGTGTGGGGGTTTGTAGGGAGGGCAGGGGAAATGGGAAAAAATGAGAATCAAGATGTGTCATGTACAAGTACAAAGTCTCAATGTTGAATGTGATAATGATGTATGTATAAAATGTACTAGTGCCAGCATGGTAGCTCACGCCTGTCATCCCAGCACTCGGGAGGCAGAGACAGGAGGATTGCTGAGTTCGAGGCTTGCCTGGGCTCCATAGTGAGCTCAGGGCCAGCCTAAACTACAAAGCGAGACCCTGTCTCAAAAAAAAAAAAAAGTACTAGTAAAGTCAATAATAATAATAATAATGAAATAATAAAAAGCAAGTGGCCAGAAAGCGCCCTTAGGAGGTGAGCAGGCAGATCCAGAGAGACGGAAGAGGGGGAAAGCTTGAGCTGGTTGTTCTCAGTTCTTCCCAGCCTGGGGCTGGATAACCACTCTTCTGTCCTGGGGAGGAGCGGAGAAGGAGGCCAGGCTGCCAGACAGCGATGTCCTCCACATGGAAATGGGGATTAGCAAATGTCATCGCTTCGGGCCTGCCTAGCTCTGAAGCTATATTCTGCTACGGTCCAGTTTGTCCCTAGGTCACAGGACAAGGTCAGTGGAGGCTGTGGTTTTGAGTCGCTCCGGATCTACGTGTATTAGTCGACTGAACCCTACAGAGGACCTTCAACAGGCTGACAGCCCTGGTAGCAAGCAGTGTGAGGCGGGGCCTCAGCATCTAGCCTGTTTCTCCTTTGAAGCAATTTTTACGAACTAAGATGTTATGTTTGTGGGGCTGGGTCTCCGCGTCTCCCAGCCAGGAGTCCGTGTGTTGTATCAGGCCGGATCTTTCGGCTTCCCAGGTCTGGGGATTCTAACGCCAAGGGAATGGATGCCGAGCCCGGGGCCTGGGGTGGGGCGGTGGCAGTTGTGCTGTCGCCTGCAAGCTGCTGGATCGCATTCGCATAGAGGGTCGTCTCCAGGAGGCGCTGGGCGCCCCGCCAGGCAGCCCTCGGGACCGGGCTATCAGCTGGGCTGCCACCCCACGTCAGTCCTCTGTGCCTCAGTTTCCTCAGTGTGGCGACCCTGCTCCGCGGATCTCGTCCTCCACCGGTGTGGGAAGCACCGCCTCCCCGACCCACAGGACGGTTACTGCGCGAGTCGGGTCGCGACCCGGTCCGGGCTATCAGCACCGTCCAAGAACCAGGCTCCAGAACTGCTCCTGGCCCGGCGGTTCCCGTTCCTGTCAGCCCCTGCCCGCCAGACTCACCGGGTTCATCGCTGGCTGCCACCGGCCTGAACCGCTAGGGCTTCCTCCAGCAGCCCGCTGCTCCGGCCCGAGCTCCTCTATCTCTGCAGCTCATTGGTGCATCGTCTTCTAGGAACCAATCAGAGCCTCGCTTTGTCTCTTGATCCACCTCGGGTTCCCTAGCTCAGCCTTTAACCATTCGTTGGTTCTTAGGAGCCCTTTGAAAGACGCGCGGTTGCAGGACTGTAGAACGGTGATTGGCTGAGGGCTTTCTCCTCCCACCCATTAGGAGCGTGGAGAGCTCGCGGGGGGGGGGGGGGGGGGGGGGGGGGGGGGGGGGGGGGGGGGGGAAGGGGCGGAGAGAAAGCATCTAGTCGTCAGAGTTTTAGGGCGCTTTGGGAAGACCTCAAATGTACAAGAGCAGGGAGATTTTGTTTGCTTTTCCTAAAGGTTTACTTTTTTAAGGACGTAGTTGTACTGCGGAGCACTGTACTGGGGTACTCACGTGAAAACATCCTATGGACTTTAGTCATAAAGACGAAATCCAGAGCATAAACATTTTATATGCCTAACATTTTATGTTTTTTACCATTCCAAAATCTAAACAGATTAACCCTATTCAAGGTCCTGGGCTTAGTCAGTTAAGTTTCATTAACCATAAAGGTCTATTTTAGAAAGCCAGGTGATAGCCTAAGTTTCTATTTTTCTCTTTCCTTTTTTTTTGAGACAGAGTTTCACTTTGTAGATCAGCCTGTTCCTGAGCTCACTAGGTAGCCCAGGTAATTCTCGAACTCAGCAATCCTCCTGCCTCTTCCTCCTGAGTGCTGGGATTAGAGGCGTGAGCCACCATCATGCCCGGCATCTTGGGGTGTGGTACTGATTGCTGGTGGGCATGAGTCACCATGCCCGGTATTGTTGTATGTGATTACCGGGGATCGAACCAGGGACCTTGCTCTTGCTAGGCATGCGCAGGAACCACTGAACTAAATCTCCGGCCCATCCCTAAGTTTCTTTATGAAACTTCCTGTTCTGGCTCTGCACAAGGTAGGTGCAGCACAACGCTGGTCCAGAAAGCTGAAACCCCCCGGGGGAGGCAGTGTCGAGGCAGAGTAGATGCTGGAAATACAGCCCAGAGGGTTGCGTGGGACACGTTCAGAAGCCTGGGGCACGGACAGGTTGGCCAAGTGGTAAAGTGAAGCAGCCCTCCCACTGGGGGCCTGCTCCCCTAGAACCCCCGCCCCCCAAGTGTAAACAGTTCTCAGTTCAAGCTTTGGTTTTGTAGGGAGTTTCAGAGACGGCTGGCTCTGAATAGTTTCACTGGTCCATGACAGTGTTGGTGACTGCAGGCAGCGTGAGGAGCTTCGCTCAGGAGGACAGGGAAGCTTCCAGAAACGGTTCTCACAGCTAAGGTCATTACTGTCCTCCTCACCACCTGCCTCTGCCCCTACCATCTCGGTTCCCGGGTTTGTGTTTTTGTCCTTACATAACAATGTTTCCCATTTAGTAGTTATTCCTTTTTTTTTTTTTTTTTTGTCCTGACCACTTGTTTTTCCCTACTGGGCCTCTTGTATGAAATGTTATGTACATGGTGACAAAAGCATTTTGAAAAGGAAAAACTATGCCACTTACCTAGAAAGGCACATTATGTTTGTAAATAAGTTAGGGTGGAGTCAGAAAGATACGATGTGAGTTTATTCAATGTGAGCTTACATAACCTCTTCTCTCTTTGTCCTGATCATTTATCTAGTGCACAGCCTAGGAAAAACCAGCCCTTCTCTGGGAACAGTTGCATTTAATAATTCAATGCCCAGTAAGGTGTGCATACAGGAGAAAAGGTACAGGAAGGCAGAAGAATCAGGCTGGCGATTCACTGTGCCAAACTTCAGGTAATGCAGAAAGTCAGACACAAGTCAACAGAAGTCAAATATTTCCAGAACGGGGCGAGAGTCTGATCTATTCGGAGTGGTGGAGAAGCCACAGTCACTGGGGTGTGGCTTCTCCAGAGAGCAGCTTTGGTTGCCAACCTTTTATGCCTTTAAGTTACGGGTGTCAGTGATTTTCTTTTAGAGACAAAGAAATAACCAAGAACTATTGTTTCTCAGAACACACTGTCCATCTCCCTAGGGTTAAACAAGGCCCAATCCTTTGAGTGTTGTGCAAATTCTGCCCCCTGAGCCTCAGCGGGTGTGAGTGCAGTATGTCTCCTACTCATCTGGAGGGAAGGGTATCGTGTCTGGCTCCAAGACAGGAAGGGGCAGAGGGCTGGGGTAGGAGAGGGGATGTGACAGCCTCCCTTTTGTGTTTACATAGATTGGCTTTGCCCAGATTTTCTCTTACCCAATAACAGGCACAATCCACCTCTGTGACATAGGTTTTGTTCTTGATTTCTGTAATCCAGTGACTGACACCAAGTTCCACAGGCCTGTTGCTTATAAAGTTTTATTGCCACAGTCACCCTCATGACTGAGTGCCACGTTTGTGCTGTGACAGTAGAGCTGAATAGTTGCCAAAGAGACTGATGGACTGCGCTCCATCTTGACTGCCCAGAAGGTCCACATAGTAACCACTCCATCTTCTGCCCATGGCATTGTGGATAGATAGTGGGGCATTCAGGAACTGTGTGTGTGGGGGGGTCTCCTGAAGGGAGCTGGGTCTCAGAGTGCGCCCTGAGATGGGGTGTCCCGGAACTTTGGCCCCTGTTTTTCCCGTCTGCACTTCCTGGCTGCTGTGCCATGTGCAGCTGGCTCTGCCGTACACTTTCATCACACTCTGCCTCACTCCAGGCCAAACTCAGTGAGGCCCAAGCGACCTGGAGTGGAACCATGAGCCCAAACCAACCTTTCTTTCAAGTAGATGACTGCAGATATTCATGACAATAACACAAACCTGACTAATAGTCTGCAAGGCCTAAGATATTTCCTGTTACCCCTGGACAGCAAGAGTGTATCCATGCCTACGTAGTCTATGAGAGAAATGTGTGTTCTTCTAATAACACAATTTTAAGCCTACTTCTTTTGGAGCAGCTATCCCAGCCTTCTTAGGGAAAAGTGTCCTCCCGTCCTGCCCCAAGAGCCCCACTCAATCTTTCTACCCCCGAGATCCTCCTCAGGGAGGAGTCGTAGGCTCCGAAGTTCCGCCTGGCACACCTGCAGCCTCCAGTTAATTTTTCCCTGTGTGGCTCAGGGCTGTTAACAGAACTGTGTGGGGTGAAAACAGTGTGGAAGGTTTTCAGAGCACCAGAGAGAGGGAAAAGCATTAACATACTCCTAGCCTGTGGAGTATTTTGAGAAGCATCAAGGAGGCATTAAACGCGATTGCTCTCAGTGGTTGCTCTTGAGTGTTTGTTTTACAAGTAGACTCGTACTTTTAAACTTTTGTCATATGAACACTAGTGGATCTGACCTATGAGTCAAGGAGAGAGTGTTGGCCTGTTAGAGTGGAGTACGGTGTGGAGGGAGCACTCTCGCTCATCCTTGGCAAGCCGGGTGTAAGAATTTGTCCTGCGATGACTGTCAGGAAGAGGACACGGTGTCTGCAGCGGACCCCGGCCGCTTCCCACCCTCGCCTCCTTCATGTGCTGCTGCTCCCCGTCGCATGCGGTCTTGCGGCTGCCCCGCAAATGCTTTCCACTCCGAGCGCAGTGATGTCACCGAGCCCCGACTGGAACACACGTCCTTGTCTCGTGCGTGTGCTCGCTGGTGGTCTCACTGTCTTCTTTACCTTCCTGAAGTTTTGTGTTTACCCCAGGCTACTTTCGCCTCTGAGATGCGCTGTATACACCACGGAATGACTAAAGAAGCCAGATGCCCCCAAAATGAAAGCCACCAAGTTCAGCATCGGCGAGCTCCCCCTTCACACTAAGACAGAGAAAATAAGAATTTCTTAAGTTTTCCAGGCCTCACCAGTTTTAGGGTGCAGTTAGCCTCGTTAGCTGTGATGGCTTGGATCTGGACTGCCCCCTAGCGGCTGTTGTGTTAAATCTCGGCCCCCTACGCAACAGGGTTCGGAGGTGAGGATCGGGAGAGGCCTTGGATCATGAGGACTCGGACCTCGTCGATGGATTAGTCGGCGGCTAGGTTCCTAGCTGATGGCTTTGTCGGGAGGTGGTGGAAGCTTCAGCAGGCCGGCCTGAGTTGGAGGAAGTTGGTCACTAGGTGGTGCCTATTTGTCCCCCGTCCCTTCCTTCTTCTTTGTCTTGCTCTACTTACCAGCCACCATAAGATGAACACTTCGCTCCCCACATCTGCTGCCATGATGCTGCCATGAGCCTTTGCCTCATCACGGGTCCCGAGCGATGGAGCCAGGCCGCGTGGACTGCAGACTGCTGAAATTGTGAGCCAACGGAAATCCTCTTTTCAAGTTTATTTTCTCAGGTGTTTCGTCACTGTGGCACAGAAAGCTAAGACAGAGGCCATTGCTTAGGAATCATTTCCCTGATTCTTCCTCCGTCCAACGACCGCTGCCTCCCTTCCACACGGCGGCTCGGTGCGTCCTGCGAGAGCCGCCTCCGGTGCGCTCCAAGCTGCAAAGGCCGGGTCCCGCTGTCTTCGGGCTCTCCGTCCTTCCCCGCCCGGGTAAGTCACCCTCCACAGCTGTGGTGACACACTCCACCGATTCCCCACTCAACCCACCCAACGTGCGGTGCCAACCGCACCTTCTGTGTTGGCGCTGAAATTGCTGGCACAGAATTCGGCTAGCCCTTGCATTTTCCAGTTTCCATATAAATTTTAACAGGGTAGGTAGCTCTTTTATGGCGTCACTAGCTCTTGGCACCAGTGGATGCGGGCCAGAGGACGTTGGGCCAGTGCCGGGCAGTACTGAGAATGTTCCTCGCTACCCCTGTCTGGCTGTCATGGAACTCGATTTGTGTACTTGGACTTTCTCTCCCCTTGGGGCAAGTTGCTTCCCAGGAGTCCCTTCCTGTCCGATAAACAACCTTGGCAAGCTTGCCTCACCCTCTGCCAGCTGGCGTTCTCAGTGCCGGGTGGCAGACTGAGGGAGCCTGTGGATCTAGCCTGCCCTGGTTGGTCCTGGGTTATGACTTGATCAGGCTTCGCTATTAACAGCTCTCCAGGGCCCTCTCCAAAGGGTCGCAGTTGGGAGGGGTCGCCTTCTCCCAGGCCCCCTTCGGAGAGGGTTTTCTGGATGTAATAAAACAGTTAACACCTTTTAGAACCACTTGGCCCCCTGGCAGCTCTCCGGCTCCCCCTACAGGCTCAGTCGCGCCCTCGTCCGGCGCTGCGTCCGGAGGAACTCGGCGAGGAACTCAGCGGCGCTGGGTCTGTGAGGCTCGCGGTTGGAGCAGGGCGCTGGCCCGGCACCGGCTTCCGCCCAGTTTCTCTCCCCCGGCTCCGCTGAGCTCTTGAAACCATTCTGATTTCGTTTGACCCTACTTCCTAATGGGGCCCACTGACCTGCCGTAGCCCCAGTTTCTGGCCTACCCTCAGCCTGGGCGCTGGCTCTGGACCCTCAGTCCCCTGGCGCCCTGCAGCTTCCCCCTGGCCTGCACTGGCGCCTGGGAAGCCCGGCTACGGCTTCTTGCTGCTGCTGCGTGCCGAGGCTCCACCAGGAAGGGGGGTGCTGCTCCCCGAGGAAGGCAAGGGCTTGAAGTCAAAAGGCCTGGTCGCAGCCCTGGCTCTGTCCTCTGCTGCGGGGCCTCGGCCACATCAGGACCCCAGGCTGGGTCACACCCCTCTGTGAGCTGCTGTATGTGACTGAAGTGTGTCCGTTGGTGAGTTCTGACTCTCCTGGCTGGTTCAGTGTGCCAGTTATCTGAGGCTGCCTCAGTCTCCGGGAAAATCAGATTTCTGAACGTGAGGGAGCAGGACTGTTCGGGGCAGATGCTGGGGGCTTCACGCAGGAGCAGCAGAGCTGGCTTCCGTCTTGGCTGGAAGGGCGGCCTGGCCAGCCACTCCGAGCTGGACGCTAACTTGTCTCGTTCCCTTCTCTTTCAGTGGGTTTCAGGGAAAGAGGGAGAGAACTTTGCCAGGAATAGAGGAGAACTTGACACCCAGATCTTTCAGAAATCCTTAGTTCCCCTTATAATATAAAATATGAAGAATGAGCATTATTTTATGACTCTGTACCACAGTGAATCCAGAACGAGCTGAGAACATACATGTTACAAACATTCATATTCATGACCTAAATATCAAACAGAAATTGACAAGGCCATCCGTATGTAGTTCTGTCCTTCCTGGAGAGGGAGATGGTGAAGAAGAAACATCTCCCTCGTGCACAGACGTCCTGCCTGGGCCTCAGATCTGAACAAATGAGTCAGGCTTCCATTTATCATGGTTTATTACAAACATTTTTAGGTATTCAGAAGTGACTGGTGCCTCTGTGGATTCAGCCAGTTCTCGGCAACTATGTGCTTGGCTGCTGGTGTGAACCAGGCGGCCAAATCCCTGGAATGATGATCCCCGTCCGAGCGGCTCTCTTTCCGGAAGGGACATTGGTCAACACCACGCTGCTTCCTGAATAGCTGAATCTGGGTTACAGGTCTTGACCAGAAAGGATGCGGCTGTGTCCAGTCGCCCCCTTCGGCTTGCACAGCCAACCTCCGGGGGAACCAGCCCTGATTTTACAGCATCTGTCTGCTGATTGGTTCATGGTTAGTGCCTAGTGCTGTACTCAGAAAATCTCCTTCAAACCCACCCTGTCGGGTGGACTATTAAAAACACTGACACTCCAGAAGACTGTGGAGTCTGGAGACTTGGCCAGATCCCAGGGGACTGGAGGCGTTCCCTCTCTGAAATGCCTTTCTAGGTTTACCTGGTGACTCTTAGGCAACCTATTAAGCGTGTGCATAGTGGATTCGTCCTTGCCCGAGGCACAGCCCTGTGTTAGGAAGGGAACCTGTCGCTTGGCATGGGCGCATGTGCCATGGCGTTGGTGAAGAGATGACTTTCTGGAACTTCAGCAAAGACTGGCTTGGTGCGTAGAATAAGGGCCAATTTGTGTGCTCGTTGAGGCAGAAATTGTGTCTGTTTTTTTTTTTTTTTGGTGGTACCAGGGATCGAACTTGGGCCCTATCTGCTTCCAAGGTAGGTGCGGTACCAGTTGAGCTAAATCCCCGGCCTCAGAAATTGTGTCTACTTTCTAACATAAATGCTGGCTGAATGCATAAGCAGATGGGTGTAGGCCTGCCCTACAGTGCACGGTACATGTCATCATGTCCACTCTTTAGTTCCTTTGATTTTGTTTACTTTCCTTTTTCTTAGTTTAGGCAGAGAATGTTTGCTTAGCATCATGTGTTCTGTACTCAGCACCACATACACACATGCATAAACACACACACATAAACACACGCATAAACACACACATGCATAAACACACACATGCATAAACACACACACGCACACACGCAGTTGGAGGATAGTTCTGGGACTTCCTCTACCATGCACAAAGGTGGAGGATAATAGTGGGCACCTGTGTGCCCTGGCATGGCTCGTACTCATCTCTGACGCTGCCTCAGAGCGGTACCGCCCCCTCCAGCAGCAGACCCTCTCCTTTCGGGTGGCCTGGCCTCTCTGCACCTGCATTGTGATGTGGGCACAACAGGGCTCACCTCCTTTTAGTCTGAAAGAGGAAGCCCCTTTTCTTCTTCCTCCCCTCCTTCCTTTTCCTGTTCTTCCCTTTCCTTTTTCCCCTTCCCTCCTCCCACTTCCTTTCCCCCTCTCCTTCTTCTACTTCTCCCTCCTTTTTCCTTCTTCCAGAACTGGGGATTGAACCTTTTAGAGACAAGGCTGGAACTGAACTGATTCTCGGGCCTCAGCCTCCCAGAGTGCTCGGGAGTGCTCTGCCGGGCCCGCCGGAAGCATCTTTCTATAGGCAGATTCCTTTTCTTCTGTAGACTCAGGGAGCTCCAGCAATTCCTCCGACTGCTGCCCCTTCTCCAGGATGGGCTTCTTCAGAGCCTACAGAAGAATCACTTCTAAACTAATCAAACAGTCAAACACCAAAGCCAACGAGGCTAGTCTCGTGTCACTTTATTTTTTTGCTTTTTTGGAGACAGGGTCTCGCGTTGTAGTTCAGGCTGGCCCTGAGCTCATTATGGTGCCCAGGCAAGCCGCTGCGAACTCAGCAATCCTCCTGTCTCTGCCTCCCGAGTGCTGGGATGACAGGCGTGAGCCACCACGCCCGGCATTGTGGTATGCGGTATTGATTGTTGGTGGGCGTGAGTCTCCACGCCCAGCATTATATGTGGTTACCGGGGATCAAACTCAGGTCCTTGCACTTGCGAGGCAGGTGCCAGAACCACTGAGCTAACCCTCCGGCCCAGTCTCGTGTCATTTTAACCCACAAGCCAAGTTTTTCAGTAGAAAGTCTGCTACAACTAGCGGGTGCCACGTCTAGACCCCATGCCCGTGTGTCCACCAGGTTTTGCACAGCCACGGGACACAGCTGACTCTCAGTAAGTATTTGCTGCATGAACCACTAGGCAGTGTTCTGTTTCCAAGCTGGGTACTTTCTAAAATTGAGATTCATTTTAATTAAAAAAAAAAAACTCCCAAAACATACTTTATAGTTGAAAGCTTAATGCTGTTCCAAGGTCCTTGTTGCTTCTTCTGGCAGCTGTCCAAAGAGTCCTCGGTGAGGGGCCCCTCACCCCAGTATCCATGCTCGTGTGCGGGTCCCTCCTGTGCAGTCGGGGCCACGACTGCTCACGGACCAGAGGGAAGGCGTGAGATGACGCTGAATGGTTTCTAAGGCTGAGTCCTCTTCTGCCTGGTGTCCTAGAACGCCTGCTCGTGGGACACCCCTCTGGGACTTCGTAGTGTCTGGGTCTCAGGCCGTGTACACAGACCCCTGCTGGGCTGAGCTACATCAGCTGCCAGAGGATCCCGCCCTGCGGAGCCCTCCGTTGTGACCAGATCCACCATAGCGCACAGCGACAGCCCGGGAGAGACCTGCCCAGCCGGACCTGAGCTGTGGGAAACACTCCTAACGTCAGGCTTTAAGCCAATACCTAAAGTGCTTGTCACGCAGCACGGGATAGCCAGGGTGAAGTGAGCGAAATATGCTTGAAATTGTTCAGTCGAGGGCAGTTTAAACGCTCTGGCTCTAGCTGACCTTGGAAATCTATGGTCCTTTATTTCACAAACAACCTGTTGGCCTTGCAATTCCATGCCAATCCTTAAGAGTGGAGTTTCTGAGGCTGGAGGGTTAGTTCAGTGGTTCTGGCGCCTGCCTCGCAAGTGCAAGGTCCTGAGTTCGATCCCCGGTAACCACATATAATGCTGGGCGTGGAGACATGCCCACCAACAATCAACACCGCATATCACAATGCCAGGCGTGGTGGCTCATGCCTGTCATCCCAGCACTCGGGAGGCAGAGACAGGAGGATTGCTGAGTTCGCAGCGGCTTGCCTGGGCACCATAGTGAGCTCAGGGCCAGCCTGAACTACCAAGTGAGACCCTGTCTCAAAAAGCAAAAAAAAAAAAAAAAAAAAAAAGAGTGGAGTTTCCTTTGTGTAGTTAAGCACTGTGGGAACATTAGCATATTTATTTTGACGATCTCTGCCGGTTCATCCCCATCCACTCCTCATGCAGTGATGAAAGTGACAGGGTAAATACCATTCTCCAGGAGCCAGTTGTTAATTTTATTAGAATGGAATTGCAGAAGAATAGTTTAGCATCCTTTCTACACAGTCGTCCTTCTCCAGGGAAATCATCGGGGGCAGGATTTTTGTCAGTAGCCCTCATTTAGCTTGTGTCTCTTGGATAAGTCTCCATTTTTGCGTGAAGCTGTAATTTATGTACCATAAAACGCATTCATCTTGGTGCACCAGGGTGCAAGTGTGGACCGGCATGGGCAGCTGCAGAATCCCCACCACACACAGTCCCATCACCCCCAGATCTCTGCCGCCTCATAATTAAGCTTCTCTCCACTCCAGATGACACTAGTCTTTTTGAAAAAGAGTTTATTTGAACGAAGTTTGTGGGATATAAGATTAACTGGTTTGACCCTGTCTCAAAAAGCAAAAAAAAAAAAAAAAAAAAAAGATTAACTGGTTTGAAGTCAACAATTCAGTGGCGTTCAGCACATCCCAACATCTGGCAGTCACCTCCGTCTCCTTTTGAACATTTCCTTTACTCCAAGGCCAAACGCCTCCCGGTTTTCTCCCTCACTCCCCAGCCCACCTTTGGTGCCACCAACCTGCATTCTGGCCCGATGGGCTTTTCCGTCTGGAATGTCCCATGTAAGTGGAATCGTGGAATAGGTGACCTTTTCCGTCCAGCTTCTTTCTCTTGGCCTCAAGTTTTGGAGGTTCTTCTGCATTGTGGCGTGAATCAGCACTTCATTCTTCCTGGGTAAGTAATATTTCATGCTATGGGTACATGAGATGGGGGCTTTTTATCTGCTAGTTTTACATTTGCAAGGACATCATACAATATTTTTGTCTTACTAGTGGATGTTTACAGTACATAATGATTACATTCACTGTGGGGAGTTGGTACATGAACATAATACATCTCTGTCTCTCTCTCTCCCTCTGTCTCTCTGTCTCTCTCTCTCTCTGTGTCTCTGTCTCTCTTTCTCTTCCCCCTGCAATGGTGGGCTTGAACCCAGGCTCATATTCCCAGCCACATACCCTCTGTCTGTGGAGGCTGTTTGCTGATAGTGTACAGGTGTCCACTGACGTCTCCATCTGAGCTCTGTGGTGGGATGCTCTGTAGCAGTCAGTGCTCTGAGTTCCTCCTCCGTGATGCTTGGAGAGTCCCCTCACCTCGGCCCGGAGGTCTTGCCTGAGGCTGGGGACTCAGTAGTAGTCACCATCCTTTTAAGGCTGACGCATTCAAACTGCATGACGTGCCGCGTACAACATAGCAACGATTGATGACACTATTTGGACCTACCGCAATGTGTCTGTGCACCTGTGAAGACACACACTTACTGTTGTTAAGCAAACCTATAAGCTTTCTTAATTATGGGACTTGGGCTTGTGTCATTTCACCAAATACTTTAATAAGTTAATTATTACCGGTTACGCATTCACTCTACTTTATGCATGCTACACGCAGCCTGAGTTGATCCCTTTCCCCTCCGCTCGTGGCAGGCTGGGCACCGAGGCTTGAAAGAAATGTTGGTGTGCAATTAGTGAACTCTAGGGTTTGGATCCTCAGTTGGGTTCGGGTTCTTCATTTAGAAGTAAGATCTGTGAAGAAATTGGAATGCTTAAGCTCCCCCAGGAGCCGCAGCAGAGAGCAGGAGATGCCAGGGGAGAGTAGACAACTGGAGGCAGAAGCAGGAGAGAGGAGGAAGCGCTCGGGACCCACTGGCTCTCTGGGTGGGGACATGGCCGGAAGTGCAGATGCCTGTGGGGGCAGTGGGCGGGGACATGGCCGGAAGTGCAGATGCCTGTGGGGGCAGTGGGCGGGGACATGGCCAGAAGTGCAGGTGCCTGTGGGGCAGTGGGCGGGAGCAGGACTCAGCACTCCTCAAAGGGTGCTTTTCAGGATTTCCTTTCCCTGCACCTCCCTCAGAGGCCTCACAGCTGGCGCTGGCTCCATGGGCACCGCCAGCCCCTCTGGGGCACACTCGCTGGGCTGCAGCAAGTTTCAGTCGTGGGTCCATCCTAATGGCTCTTCCCGCAGCCTTTGTGGAACACTCTGCCCTGTGGCCATGCTGGCTCAGGTCTAGGAGGAGGAGCCCCTGCTGGGACGAGAGGACATTCTGACCCTGTGCCCGCACAAGGCGCCTTTCTTCCCCTGCGCGCCACTTGCCCATACACTCAGTGAGTGCGCGAGTCCTGTTCCTGGATGCCGAAGCCTAAGTCTAATAGCGTCTCTTCCAGGTGGCGTGTTTTTCCTGTTCCCGATTTCTGTCTCAGGTAGAGCAGGTTGAGCTGGTGACACCAAAGGCCATGAGCGCTGGAAGTGACAGCGTAGTTAACAGCAGGAGATGACTGAGAGTACCTGGAATTGCAGGAGCCCACCCCGTCCCTGCCCCGACAGAGCTCCCGAGGGCGGCTGTCACTCACTGCTGGCCCCACCGCTGGCTCAGTGCATGGCAGAGGCCGCAACGAGGATAAGCTGGGAGTGGCTGGCACTCAAAGCTCAGGGCTTGGAGGAAGAAAGAGCTGTGCTTTGTCTACGTGTGATTTCTGTAAGACTTGAGCAAAATAACTCTCAGCCATTGGGTCCTCCAATGGGGGGGCAAGAGGACAGAGGTATTTGGTGACTGTGGGAAAATAGGGTGCCAGACATGGGAGCTTCCCTCTCAGATGGGTTTGACGTCCCCACACCAGTGTATGTGAGGCAGCAGAACATGGCAACCCAGACAGGCCTCGAGCCCACTGGACATGCCCGGGCAGGCTTGCTGATTGGCCGAGAGGGGTCAAGTGGGCCCAAAGGTCACATGGCTCCTCAGCAGATGCCGGCCTGAGGTCGCTAGAGGACCGAGCTGAGAAGATGCAGAGTTGGGCGGAGGATAGCACCAGGGACGAGGTGCCTTCTTCGGGTGTCTCGAGGCTGTGCAAGCCCACGAGCTTAGAAACCACTGAGGGACAAGCAAGGACATGAACCAATCTTAAGTTTTGAAATTGCTCGCTGTCACTGCAGTTGGCTAGGCATGTACAGCTGTCTGGCAGTATCAGGGGGACACTGGGTCCAAAACCTAAGGTTGCTAAAAAGAGGTCCAGCTTTTGCATAGAACCTAGGCACGTTTCCTCACCCACTTTAAGTCATCTCTGTAGTATAATTATCTGGTAAAATGTAGTATAATTATCTGGTAAGATTGAAAAGCTACATAAGTAATCATTATTCGGTATTATTCAGGGAATAATGACGAGAAAAAAGTTATAGATGTTAGAGCCATACTTGACTGAACCTTAGGATACAGAAACCTAGAATATGAAGGGCTGGATGATTCCTGCTGACAGGTGGGACTGGAGCTTGAGCTCGAGGTCGTGAGTGGCGGGCGCACTGGCCCCTGCAGCACTGCGTTTTTATCTGGCAAAGGTAGAGGCATCATAGTGCCTCCGGCTTCTGGTTATTGTGAGGCATAGACATGTGCCCAGCGTTAGGACCATGCTTGGCACACAGCGAGCCTTCGGTAAAGGCTGGCCCCTGTTATCCGCAGAACTCTACAGCCAGACGTAGTGCAAGGAAGACGGAGAAACTAAAGGTGATCAGCAGAGAAAGACATCGCCTGCAGCCTTGCACGGTTCTGTGGAATTGTACAGATGAAACAGGGCGCCAGGCTTCCCGATCTTTATTTAGGGTTTCTTGTTTGTGACGAAGTTCTGACAGTCCCTACTTTTGCCGATAAAGTGAAAGCTAAAGTAAATATTGGTTCCGTGCTAAACATCAGTCCATGAAAATGACAAGGCCCTGGCTGGCTAGTTCAGGAAAGATTTTCTAGGTGTGCTCTTGGGGAGTGACCTGGGATCCGACCCTTAACTTTGCATGGCTGTGGGTTTAACCTTATCAATTTACTCAACTTATAGTTTGTCTACAACTATCTTCAGATGTATTATGTGTAAAAAAATATATTCTGTTCAGTCATGCCTTTTGGCAGTTGAAAAGATAATAGCATATCGCTGTAGGTATGTTATTGTTAGGAATTAAGAGCCAAAATATATAATATGTGATACAGTTTTCCTTGTGACTCCTTTGCTCATTCTTACCTTGCCTATAGTAACATTTTTAGATTCATTAACCACATTTTTTATCTTTCACAGTTCAGTACTTGTGTTTAGTGTCTCTCAGTGTCTGTTATAATAAAGTGTGGTTGGCTTTCAGCCAGCTCGTTATTTGTCTTTCAGAGAACTGGCTGCCTTCCCCAGGATGTGCTCCTGATCTCCCAAGTCCTTCAGTCATTATTTTTCCTCATTATATAAAAGTTCAAAACCTTAATTTTGTGAGGAGGGCTGAGTGCCTGGCCTGGTCCTCCAGCACCAAACTAAAATAAACAAAACACCACGTAATGCCCGTTAAGGAAATTTACATCGTGCTGGGAACAGAAAGCTTTCTGTGGTACATCAGGTCTTCCCTAGGAACCGCTGGGGCCCCCCGAGCACATGAGTTTGGTTTAGGAGTTGTGGTAAGATGGCATCCGTTGCTTTCGGATAACACTTTGCAGAACTCGGATGGTTCTTCCTGTTTTGATGGGATCACTTGTGACTACATTGGGATAGGGAAGTACTTAGAAGCCTTTTGTTCTGCAGAGTTTTGGGCACAGATACATTCCACAGTGTGCACGGCCCCTGGTTGTCCTGGGAGACCATGAACTGGGTAGTGAAGGACCCGGTGGGGCTCTGCAGGCACCCTCAGCTCAGATGGAAGCAACTATCACATAAGGACACTTTCCAGAAGCTGTGGTGGCTGCTTTCAGCAGGAGAGAATTCCTAAGTTATTTCTAGGCAGTCTTTCGCAAGTTCCATCTGTGCAGCAACTATTGTTTTCGTCTAGATTGCTTGGTGTGAGGACTTGTGTCTAGACGGGCCCCCAGAGCCTCATGGGGTCGTCACAGGAGGGTCCTTTCAGAAGCAGCTGAGTTTAGAGTGTGGTGCTGGGATTAAGGGTGTGCGATTCAGAGATTGGTCCACTGACTGGTTTGGCACAGTTCCGGGTAGGAATAGGGCTGCTGGACACAGTACAACAGGGCAGAGAAAGGTCTGTTCCTTGCTACCTGCCCTGCCTTCTTATGGGCTGTTTCTCCTCTCGGATGCCCCTCTGCCAGTGCCAGCTAACTATGAACTGAAACCTCCACACTGTGAGCCACAATAAACCTCTCCTCCTCCAACTTTGGGTGTTTGGTGTTTTCTTAGCGTTCGTCTCAGTGGTGAGGCAAGGTCACTAAGACACCTTGGGAACCCCTGGCCGACCTGGCATTAACGCATGAGCTCCAAACAATCCAGCTTCCTAAGAACAGGAAAACGAATGAGAAACAAAGTGGAGAAATAAGAACGAGGGAGGAGACAGTGACGTGTTATATGTGCTTCTCCTGGTTTGTCCTCCCGGTTGCTGTGACAGAGGCAGCCAGTGTGAGTGGTGTGTGTGGTGTTCCCGCGTGGCTTGTCCTGCGTGGAATGCAAGGCTGGAATGAAAGCCTGGCTGGGCCAGGAAAACAAGGGGAGGTGTAGGGGGGCTACTGGGGAGCCCTAAACAAACAGCTTGCTGGATTATGCTTTATTCCTGGCTGAAGCAGCAGGAGGCAGGATGATGAAACTCACAGAAGATGGGCTGACGCTGATGTCTGCTCACAGGACAGAGGGCACAGGACTGCGTTCTGTCTCGTGATCAGACTTCCTTCCTGCTGGCTGTAGGAATCGGTGGAAGCGGGTGGCAGGATGGACTCCTCTTCCTCCTCCCTCTCTGAGCCTCCCATGGCTCTCGGGGACACCTCCCCTCCTCTTTGTACTTACGGCAGCCTGAACATTTTAAAGGAGGGAGGCTGTTTTGACCAGATGTTGTAAATTTAGGTGCCCACTGTATCTTTCCTTTCTTGCTTCTTTCTGAATACATGTCTTTCTGAACCCAAGAACAGGGCCTGGGAACCCACCGTGTGCGAAGGAGCAATAAAACCCTCTCCCAAGTTCGAGCTCCCCGTCGTCCAGGCCGCTTAGCCCTGACTGGTGGCGCAGGCCTCTGGGACCAGTAGCTTTTCCCTGGTTCCTCTCCAGTGGAGACATGGGCGATCCTTTTAAAAGTCCCTCCTTTGTCTCCTCCTACAAGATTTTCATGTTTCCTTTCAGCTTTCCATTTTTTTTTTGCTCAGGCCACACCTCAGAGGCCCGTTGCTTTTTCAAATGTACCCAAGTCATCACTCAGTAGGAGGTTTCTGGTTCTTCCTCGCCCCCTGGCACATCCAGGACCGGGGGTAAAGCATGCACGTAGCACGTAGTTCTTTTGCTCCATGGCGAGATAATAGACTTTTACACGCTTCAAGTCCTTTTCCTTGAGTTGATACCAACTATTTAAGTGAACATGAGATGATCATTTAAACCTATGTTCTCTCCTTGGTATTACACAGTGAGGCAGAATATTGGTTAGCAGTGAGTATACATATGTTTAGGTACAGACATCTGTGTGCACGTGCATACATGCACACACGCACGCACACACACACACACATACACACACACACACACAACCCTCTACAGAGGGAGACCATCTTGAGGGGAAGATGGGTCAATCTGTGTTCATATTACAGTTGTCCAAGAAAGCTTCCGATTTCATTCCCTTTTTACATTTTTTCCAGATGTCAGAAGAACTAGTTTGCCTTGATGGCTCAGGCTTAGGGGTAGTAATTTTTCTTTTCTTTTTTTAAATTGAATTCTTTATTGGTACATTTTATATACAGCTCACAATCACACACAACATTGGGGAATTTGTACCAGTATATGATGCAAGTTAGTTCTCATTTTACCCACATCCCTACCCACCCCCTACCCCCTACCCCTTATATACATGCTCTTTTATTTTCTTTTGGAATCATATCTATTCCTTCCCCTCATTACATTCCCACATCAAATTCTCTTTGGATATCTCCTATTTTATAAAAACTATCATACATTCTAATACTCATTTACATCCACCGGTTGTCATACCAAAGACAAGATACGGTATTTGCATATCTGTGATCTATTTATTTCACTTATTAGTGTGTCCTCCAGGTGTATCCATTTGCACATAAATGAATGAAATTTGTCATTCTTTATGGCAGAGTAATACTCCATTTTATAAAGAAACCACATCTTTATCCAGTCTCCAGTTGATGGGGCATTTGGGTTTTCAATCGTGCTAGTACACATTACATTGTTCTGGGCTTCCTTCAATAATAAGGTGCAATCTACATTTGCACCTCTAGAGGGTGATCTTGTCTTAGTAATAGCATAGCATCCTCACTAGGAAAAGGAGCCTAGTGGTGCTGACATGGTTTTATGAACTCTGAATTTCATAGAGAAGGACATCAGGTGTTTTTTTTTCGAAGAGATGATAAATCCATATTGTTACACTTTACCTTTTTTTTTTTTTGAGACAGGGTCTCACTTTTGTAGTTCAGGCTGGCTCTGAGCTCACTATGTAGCCCAGGCAAGCCTCGAACTCAGCAATCCTCCCGTCTCTGCCTCCCAAGTGCTGGATGACAGGTGTGAGCCACCATGCCCTGCACTGTGGTATGTGGTATTGATTGTTGGTGGGCATGAGTCACCACGCCCAGTATTGTATCTGGTTACTGGGATCGAACTCAGGACCTTGAGCTTGCGAGGCAGGTGCCGGAACCACTGAGCTAACCCTCTGGCCCACACTTTACCTTTTTAAAATAATACGTTTTCCTTAAGAGTAAGCTCATCTTTTACTGCACATCCTCTGGCCATGGTTCTGTTAAAAGCGGGAAAGCCCTCCTGTCTTAATATATGCTTGATGTCGGTGCTGCCTCCTAATAACTGAGCTCTGTGTGCCAGGAGCTGGGGGGACGTTTTGAAACTGGCCCGTGCAGCAGGGCATCTCTGCACAAGGCCTGCAGTGCCTCTCCGCTTCACCTGGAACGAGGTCCTCCTTCCTCCTGCGCCTGCGAAGGCCCTGTGGGGTTCTGCTTCGTCCTCGCCTTCAGACTGTCTCCCCTTTCTCTTATTTCCTTCCCCTCATCACGTGATCTGGGACAGGGCACCGCCTTCTCCCGGCGTTCACTCTTCTGTGTGCTCGGCGAAGCCCCTGTGCGCCTCCCAGTGGCTGCCTGGCTCCTGTCCATTTCTCACCCCTCAGCCTCGCTGGAGCTCTTCAGAGAGGAGTTTTCGTCTACTGTATCTCAAAAAGGCCCCTTGTTTGAACCATTGGAAGTTTTTTTTTTGGTACTAGGAATTGAGGTTGGGACCCTGTGCTTGTGAGGCAGGTGCCAGAACTACTGAGCTAATTTTAAATTAAGAACTTTAAATTGTGGTATAATTCACCCAGCAAAATTTTATAGAACATGAAATTTACCACTTACATGTCCAACCCAATGATCTTTAGCGTATTCACAGTACCATAGGCCGCCACCATGACAGACTCCAGAGTATTTCCAGCACCCCCCAAGGAAAGCAAACACGGGAAAGAGGAGGCTCCTCAGCTCCTGGCACCCACAAACCTGCTTCTCGTCTGGATGACTCACTGCGTCTGCCCATTTCCCTCCTGCCTCTTTAATTGCTCCCCTTTTGGGTTCTTTCCTGGCCCGGAGAGGTCTGTGGACTTACTCTCTTCCTCCAGTAGAACTTGGGCGTTTCCTCACGTTTCAGTCTGCCAGGAGTGGGTGAGCACGGCTTGTCTGCCCTGAGTATTTTCTGTCTTCCACTTGCGACCCACATACCTGATTGAATCACATTCTGTGGACACTGCGTGGCTTCTGAAAGCCTCTTGAAGGGCCAGGGTCGCGCTGCAGGAATCGATAAAGGCTGATTCCCGTGTGGCCATCTGTGGCCGAGAAGTGGGCTGCTCTCACAGTGTTTCCCAAGGTCTACAATGGCTGCGTGAGGTGGGTACTGTCCGATCCTAAAGATGAGCTGCTGAGGTTTGGGGAACGGATATGTCGTACACAGCTAGTCTCTGGCGGAGTGGGGACGAGTCTGGGAAGGCAGAACCCCCAGGGCCCGTGGACGACACCACTCGCCCCCTTTGCAGCCTCTCGATTCAGCCTGCAGCCTCTGAATTTCACACGAGTGCTGCTAAGAAGACGGCCCACGGTGGCATCGTAAACAGTCTTTCCTCAGAGTTGCCAGCACTTGGGCTGTTATAGCTGGGACGCTCATCTCCAGAGAGAGGTTCGTGTGCTAAACGTGTGTCTTTGTTAGATGAGAGATACTAGTACACATTACATTGCTCCGGCTGTGTTGTTGGGTGAGATTCAGTCCCCACTGAGAAGGGTTTTGTCACTTCAGCTTAAGAAGAGACCCTCCAGGAGCTGTGGGAGCCGGCAGCTGCGTGCGTAGTGGTGCACTGGAGGGAAGAACCCTTGTCCCTGGCAGCGGCTCAGGCTTCCAGCACAGGTGGCCTTTTCGAGAGGCTAAGGCCCTGCCTGAGGGCTGGCCCTGGAAAACCGCCTGTGCACATGCCGACCTGTGTAGTAGGCAGGCTTCTCCGGAGGAACGAAAGGGTGCGTACAGAAGGAGGTTCCTTTTAAAGAGCTGTCTCCCTGATACGGATGCCGGCAAATCCAGAACATCAGAGGAGCCCCGCAGGCTGCAGACCTGGGGCAGAGCTGGCGTTCAGGTGTGAAGACCCCTGGCTGCAGAATTCCCTCTTGCTCAGGGTAGGCCGGTCACCCACAGTCCTCAGGGCAATTGGCTTTACTCAAAACACACCAATTTAAATGCTAATTTCATTCAAAAACACCCTCATAGGGACATCTAGCGTATGTTTGATCATATAGCTTGGATCTGTGGCCAAGCCAAGGAGACCATAAAATTAGCTGTTGAAGACGTGCTTAGGTCCAGCTTCCCCAGGCTCTGGGCCAGAGTGCGAGGAGGTCAGCGTTCCTGGGGGGTCCACTTTCCCTCCACAAGCTGGAGGAAGCCAGGACACACTTGCCAGTGCGCACTTGGCATAGTGGGTGTGTGAACAATTGGTTCCTGTGTGTTTTAGCTAAGCAGGTGGCCGGGGCCTATTCACCCGAAGAGAGGCTGCTTGGAGCTGGCCTGAGCCATCTCGATTCCAGTCTTTCATTCACTCCATGATTGCTGGGTGTTTCTTGGGTGCCAAGCTGCAAGTACTAAAGCAAAAAGCAAAGCAAAAAGCCAAAGATCTCTTGTCTCGAGGCGTTTGCATCCTTGCAATCAGGGAGAGACAGTCATCGCGGTGGAAGTGGGCAGTGAGGTGCAATAGAGAAGGGGTGGGCTAGAGGGACCGGGTCGCACCGAGGGTCCCGGATGTTACTCCGGAAGCGCTGGTGTCGTCCGGCCTCGCATTGGGGGCGGCCGTGTGGGGTGAGGGAGAGCTCGAGACTGAAGCACCGAAGTGGTTGCCAGAGGAGAGGAGAGGAAGGAGCAAGTCCTAGACCAGCGTGAGGGTGAGAAGTGGGGTCTGGGACCGCAGGGTGGGCAGCGGAGCCCAGGGTGTGGGGCAGCCCCGGGGGGACACTGACAGGCCCTTCCCAGCCAGCTCTGTCATAAACAGTCTCAAATCTAGCAAATAGACAAGCCTTGGATTTTAGGATTCTTGTCCTCAGCAAGTCATTCTGAGGAGTTGCTGTCTTAGGGGCTGTGAGGCCTGCTGGGCCTTCATGGGACAGACACTTTTCTAGGGGCCTGGGCAGCTTCCAGGGCCACCCGTCCTGTCCCTGTACAGCGCTGTGGACGGCATGTCCCAGCGGCCACTCAAGGAAGTGACCTCATCAGTGGGCCTTTCAAGCCACACAGGGCGGGTCGGCGTTCGGCCCTGGGCTGGACGCTCTGGTTTACACCAAATCCAACCACTCGTGGCCTGCAGATCCTCAGTGTAAATCGCTGGAAAAGCCTGACCTTGACAACCTCATTCCTCATTCCTTTCTTGTTACAGGTAATAGAGCTGAAAATGTGGTTTTAATTATAGCACTAATGAAAACTGAAAATCCAGACAGACACTTGACGAACTCTGCTGCGCTTTATATTACATTTGTGCTAACTACAAAGTGCCCAGCTGGGTGTAACATTATCCCCCTTCCTCGGGCATCCGCCTGACTGAAGCTGTATAATTGATGTGGACTTTGGCAGGAGGTCAGCTTAAAGGCTTTTTTGTTGTTGTTGTTGTTGTATTTTAAAGATTTTTTTTTTAAAAAAACATCTTTAATGGTATTTTGGGGAAAGGAATACGTTTATTACCTGAGCTGAGGGAACATTTCTCTGGGTTGTCTGACACACCCTGCCCCCACTGCAAGCTTCTAGATTCCATATGTTACCTTTAGAAGAAACTCTAGGGCCAGGAGTGACCCCCAGGACCACGTAGCTTTGTCATTGGCCAGTGACACTGCCCAGCCAAGGCAGTTCCTTGCCACACAATCCTTAGCTCTGTTCCTACCTGTCAGAAGGATGTGTCCATAGTCTGCTAGGGAGAGTAGTGGCCCTGTGATGTGGCAGACACACCCATGTTATCCTCACCTGCTGGCCCCCATCTGCTCTGTCATGGGAGTGCCCTAGATTTAGAATTGCCAAATGCCGTTGACTCCTGGTTAAGACTGAATTTTATGTAAACCGTAGCAAATACTTAAAATTTTTTTTTTTTTTGGAGACAGGGTCTCGCTTTGTAGTTCAGGCTGGCCCTCACTATGTAGCCCAGGCAAGCCGCCGTGAACTCAGCAATCCTCCTGTCTCTGCCTCCCCAGTGCTGGGATTACAGGCATGCGCCACCACGCCCGGCACTGTGGTATGTGGCATTGATGGCTGATGGGTGTGAGTCTCCATGCCCAGCATTGTATGTGGTTACCGGGGATTGAACTCAGGGCCTTGCGCTTGTGAGGCAGGCGCTGGAACCACTGAGCTAATCCTCTGGCCCAATACTTAAATAATTTAATTATAATTTAATCACAATCATCCCTCTGTATTAAAAGGGCATTGGTTCCAGGATCCCCTAAAAATGCCAAAATCCTTGGCTGCTCAAGTCCCTTAATGTACAGTGGGATAACATTTGAATATATCCTATGCATATCCTCCTATATATTTTAAACATCTCTAGATACCTAATACAATTAAGTATGCTGTGTACATAGTTGTTCTGCTTAATTATTTAGGGAATAGTGATAAAAACTAGGTACATATTCATACAAATGCAAATTTTTTTTCAAATATCTTGATCAAGGTTGGTTGACTCCGAAGATAGACACAGAACCTGTGGATACAGAGAACCCACGATATATGTTGTTTGTGTGAAATTCAAATTTAATTGGGAATCCTATAATTTTGTTTGAAGCTGGTGAACTTACAGGATTCTGGAACTACACACAATATCTGAAGAGATTGCCAAAGAATTTTTGCCTGTGACCTAAAGCAAATATAAGTTTCTATTTGGAGACAGTAGAAGGTTAGCTGTGTTCTAGCTCACCACAGATCTTTCTGCACATCCTGCCTGACTGAAAAATTGCCCTCTCACGGGCATCTTAGGCTATAGGAAATGTCTTGAATACACCCCATTAGCTCTAGAGCACTGGAGTTCATAGGCTGACTGACCTCAAAGACTTAGAAAGGTTCTGCTGAGTCCTGCTGCTGTGGCTTCTTTCTTGGCCTGATGTGTATGTAGCATATGCCAAGTTATATATTCTCATTCTTGTCTAATTTATAATCTTCTTGTCTTTTATTTACATTTTGAGGAAGTAATCTATTCACATTATATACATAGATTTGGACAAAACTCAAAAGGTGTTTGGTGAGAATCTCTTTCTTTTTTCTTTTTTTTTTTTCTTTTGAGACAGGGTCTCACTTTGTAGTTCAGGCTGTTCCTGGGCTCACTATGTAGGCCAGAAAAGCCTGGAACTCAGCAATCCTCTTGCCTCTGCCTCCTGAGTGCTGGGATGACAGGCGGGAGCCAGCACGCCCCACTCTTTTCTTTTTTTTTTTTT
>PVIC010021123.1:9492-28972 GCA_004025085.1 Thryonomys swinderianus
GGAGGAAGGAAGGAAGGAAGGAAGGAAGGAAGGAAGGAAGGAAGGAAGGAAGGAAGGAAGGAAGGAAGGAAGGAAGGAAGGAAGGAAGAAAGAGGACGTTTAATTAGGCTATTAGGCTCATGGCTATGGGGGTTTCGGTCCATGGCTCTAAGGCAGAAACACATGGTGTGAGTGTGTGGCAGGAGGAAGATGCTCAACCCATGGCAACTGAGAGGCAGAAACAGAAGAAAAAAGAAGGAGCCAGGGACAAGAATATACCCATTTGGGTCACACCCTCAGTGACCCACCTCCAACAGGTTCCACCTTCCAACAGCATATTCAACCAGGGACTCATCAGTGGGTGAATCCATTAAAGAATTTAATGTCCCATGATCCAAATACCTTGCAAAAGCTACACCTCTGAACACAGAAGATTTGGGGGGGAACATTTTAGACCCAAACCATAACACTATCTGTCCTAGAAGTACCTCCCAATACTGTCCCATCAATCTCTCCAGTCAAAATTTAACTCATGTGTTCACATCCAGCTGCAGACACACACAAGTAGAGTGGTAGGTGAGGAAAATCCTCCTGGAGGACTAACAGGCAACAGATAAATCATTATTCAAAGTCATTACCAGATTTGGCACATACATGTTCAGACAATAGAACATTTTCGTCTACTTGACATCAAGTGGCATTAATCACTCAAATGATGATTTATGTTCATATCTGTCATCCCAACCAAATGGAAGATGATGCTACAAGCCATAACTGTTCCTATTTTCTGTTTCCATGTCACATCAGCTGTCTTTCTCTCGGCCTCAAAGTGTTGGCCTGTTTTCTGTTACTACAACAAAAGATTTTAGGCAAAGTAAAGAGGTATATTCAACTCACAGTTTTGGGAGCTGAAAAGTCCAAAGTGACACAGCCCCTTCTGTTTGGACTCCAGTAAGGGCCTCTTCGGTGTGTTACAGGGTGGCAGAGAAAGGAAGGGGAAATGGCCACATGCTGAAAGCACAAATGCATGGGGTGCACTCGCTTTATACTATCTCATTCTACCAAGAACTAACTGGTGCCTCAGTGGTTCAGGCACATGTCTTGCAAGCACAAGGTCCCAAGTTCGATCCCATGAGAAGCACACTAATTCCTTCCAATAGACAGTACTCCAGGGACCATCTTCTTCTCACTAGACCCACAACATCAAGGTCCTACCACCTATTCATACTACTACACGGGGACCAAGCCTCCAACACATGAACCCTTGAAGGACAGACACATTCAAACCATAGCACCCCTTCACACCTTCACACTAAACTTTTTTTTTTTTTTTTTTGAGACAGGGTCTCACTTTGTAGTTCAGGCTGGCCCTGAGCTCACTATGTAGCCCAGGCAAGCCTTGAACTCAGCAATCCTCCTGCCTCTGCCTCCCAAGTGCTGGGATTACAAGCTTGAGCCACCATGCCCAGCACTGTGGTATGTGGTACTGATTGCTGGTGGGCGTGAGTCACCATGCCCAACTCAGGACCTTGCGCTTGCGAGGCAGGCACCGGAACCTCTGAGCTAAATCTCAGGCCCACCACACTAAACTTTTTAAATGCTACATAACAGAGGTCTTTTCATTTGTGTTTTGTATCTAAAATATGTTTGCTCTGTAAGAAAAAATGTTGACTTGTCCTGTTGACTGTCCAATATTATCTACAAGTTTCATTGTTTAAAATTGTTGAATTTAAAGTCAAACAATTCATTTAAAATGCATAAGTTTCTTCTCAAATAGCACAGTGGGCATAAATATGAAGATGGGTTCCATCTTTTTCATCAAAAATGCCTCCTCACATCTATAAGCAAAAGGGGTGCAGAAATACTCCTGATCAAATTAAATAGGGTCCCCTAACTCCATTTCCTGCCTACCTCAAACAGTTAAACTCTGTAGATTCCCTCTTTAACAGATATACACTGTCAAGAATTACATGGAATTTTGAAATTACTTAGAATTTTGAATTTTCATCTCACATGTGAGATTGTTTAAATACTACAATACATCACCTTTCAAAGAAAATCGTGAACATGTTAACTATCTTTGTAGTCAGATTATAACCTCTGGGTGCAAAAAGAAATAAGAGTAAAGAGAATATTGATAATCTTCAGTTTCCTGAAATGTAGTATGACAGAAAGCAAATATAAAAAATTTCACTTTCTACAAAGTATTGGGTGGTTAGCCCACCACTTTAAAAAATATTGTTTGGTACAATAATGAGTAACTAAGCAAAATAAAGTCATATTTGGAGATTTAAATAAAAGCCAGTAAATAAAGCATTTAAAGGTTTTGCATCTGCTTTGCTTTTGAGGCTAGACTCTTACAGGATGGAGGAAGATTGCCACCTAGTGGTAAAAAGCAGCAACTGCACCCATCAGAAAACTGGTGAGGTTTTTCCAGACTATTTCAGCCATATTTGTATGAAAATATATTTCTGATATTTTCAATGATGGTAGCTTCTTATATAAAATAAAAACATAAGCTAATTTGTACTTGGTACACAACTAATTTGAAACACCGAATTCAGTTTTCCAGCACTTTGATAGAAAACTTGTATTCTGATATTCGTAGCTTACTTGGTACTTGACAAGCAAGGTGGAACTTAGCATCAAACGCTCATCACTCTTTCCAGCCACGATAAGCTCCCTGGTCCTTGTTGTTTGGGGTACTTTTCATGCCTGCTAGAACCAAGTACTATGAGGTAACGCTTCAGTCCACCTTATCTCACTTAGCATGGTGACCTCAAATTCCATCCGTTTTCCTGCAAATGACATGATCTTATTCTGCGTTGTGACTACATGATATTCCACCGTGTATTTCTGTAGGGAACAGGGAAAGGGGGACATTCGTAGAACCCCTACAGTAAGTTTTAGTCTCCTGTGATCCAGGACAGAAGAAAGTGGATTAGTTAATATATAGACAGAAAACATAGAAAAATGAGACTTACAGAAGCTGAGTTTGGGGCCTAATCAATGCTGCAATGGGCAGCAAAGATGAAAGATCCGAGCTTGCCACACTTGTATTGGGTCAGTGGGTCTGGTACATCCTAGAGCAATGAGGACCTAAAATGGAGTTATGTCTCCATATGCCATAGATGGCTTATAGGCAAGAAAACTACTAGATAGACCTAATCATAATTTTAATTTGCAAAATGATTTTCCCAAAATTATGTAGAATTGTTCCTGCCCTATTACATTAACATGCGCTGAATTTTTTCATCAACTTGTCTCTTAATGTAGGTCATTTCCAAAGCTTACCTAGTGTGAAATATGCTGTTATAAACATGACACTTTGAAACATAGGGGAAGTAATTGAAGCCATAGGCCCAGGCAAAGATTTTTTTCAATAATTTCAGTAGCACAAGAAATTCGAACAAGAATCAAGAAATGGGGTTACATCAAATTAAAAGTGTCTGCATAGTGAAGGAAAGAATGAAAAGACAACCTAGAGAATGGGAGAAGAATTTTGCTAGGTATTCTGATGAGAATTAATGCCAAAAATATGCAAAGTATCCAAAACATTAACAGGCACATTTTTATTACACACACACACACACACACACACACACACACACACACACACAGAGGCTGATCACTGCATCTCTCTGAATGATTCCGAGTACAGCTTCCAGCAATGCCATCTTTCCCAGAACTGCCAGAGGTGACTTTCTTCCTTTTGTGGGCAGCTGTAAGGGGCCAAACTCCAACCACAGAAAACTGATCAAAGCAGAGAATAAAGTCAGACAGAACAAGGTGAATTACTGAGGAAAAATCCCTCAGGGCCACTTTATGTGGATCAGAAGAAGCAAGTCACAGATTCCATGCCAGCTCAACAAGAAAGCACGTGATAGTTGACCGGATCAACTTGTGTAAGAAATTCCCCGTTAAATTAGTTCAGCTTAGTCCTTCCACCCTAGGAAGAATTGCCATCAGAATGGTATAAAAAAGAAATGAAGAAGGGAGGGTGCTGCGTCTGTCTTTGCAGGAGCTCGGTCTTCCCCTTCCCCTTCCCCTTCCCCTTGGATGAAATCTCCTGTCTCCAGCACAGACCTTCCTACCCTTCCTCCAACGCACACCCTTTGGCCTCCTGATAAAGGCTCACCCCGGACCCAGTACTCACCCCGGACCCTACACTGAGTTCCAGGCCTTCAGGTAGTTCCTTAAGATACTTCCGTGCTCTTTCGTACAGTTTCACACCTGACTTTGGGAGACCACTGTAACCCAGTCTTTTAAAAATTCTTTTATATCTTGCATTTGGTCTGTTTCACTAGTAACCACTTCCTGATGCAGAATGTGGTCCCAAAGAACTAGAGTCATCGCTGTGACAGTACCTGACCACGGACAAGAAGCCCCTGCTCTGCTGGAAACCTCGACTCCTGGCAATCCTAACCCAGCATCAGTAAAGAACTAAAGAAACAGAGTTGAAAATAAAAGAAACTGATTTATTTCAAAGTGGAGAAAGGGAGAAGAAAGAGATGGCAGACAGCTACTCCCAACAAGTAGGGAATATTCAAAGGTAAAATATTCAGATTTTTGTCTTCAGCTTCCTTGTATTTGGCAACAGTGACCTCTCCCATCCCCATGAAGGAACCTGGAGGTTCTCGCTGTCTGATTGGCTCTCTGGCTGTCTTTAATCCTGCCTGAACATCTTTATCTACATTCTGTCTGACCCTTGATTTCTTCCTATTCTTTTATGATGGAAAAATGGAGGGAGCGCATAGAAAGGGAGAGCAAGCGGAGTGGGTGAGGGCGCTGGTTACCCTGGCCCTGCGGGTTCCTGGCTGCTTCCCTGTGCTGCCTGTCAACCCTTCTGTTAAATCCTGAAGTTGATTCTATTACCTGGTGCTTTCTTAGTCTGATTTCTCTCCATTTGTTTTTGTCTTTCTAATTGTTGGAGTCTAACTGCCTACGCCAAAAGCTATCTTTATAGTTTCCTCTTCGTTTCTTTCCTAAAGTTGAATGAGATTTTATTTTATCCTTTTCCTTGTCGGTGACCCTCTGTCCCTACAAGGTGGTTCAGGAGCTTTTGGAACTGACTTGTGGGAAGAGTGCGGAAAAGTTCGGAGATTCTAGCTGAAGAAGCAGCCCTGGAAGGCCGTAAGCTTTTCTTGATGGGAGATTCTGGTCAGAGCCCATAATGTTATGGACACCTAAGTTCTGTGAAACTATTCTCACCAGTCAGAAAGGGCTCTGCCCTTGAGGGAGTCAGAGGGATCCACAAGATGAGAACGCATTACAGCTACGGCCAGAGCGAATCTATTGGAAGCCAGGCCTCAAGATAAAGACAAAATGGCCAAGCCTATATACCTCTCCAGGGGATAAGATAATTGGTATGACCTGCTCCCATACAGACTGAAGACACATCAGTCAGCAGTGCCACGCCAAGGCCTCCCTGTCTATCCCACCCTTGTTCTTTCCACACATACTTACTACGTGACCTGCTTTCCCACTGGATCAGTATTTCCTAAGGAGCTACGCTTACAGTTTTATTGGTTCCTCATGGTTGTCACCCATGTTATACCCATCTCATGACTGCTCTATAAAATTTCCTTTGAAAGGGCCGGAGATTTAGCTCAGTGGTTCCAGCGCTTGCCTTGTAAGCACAAGGGCCTGAGTTTGATCCCGGTAACCACATACAATGTTGGGCGTGGTGACTCACGCCCACCAGCAATCAATACCACACACCACAGTGCCGGGATGGTGGCTCACGCCTGTAATCCCAGCACTCGGGAGGCAGAGGCAGGAGGATTGCTGAGTTCCAGGCTTGCCTGGGCTACATAGTGAGCTCAAGGCTGGCCTGAACTACAAAGTGAGACCCTGTCTGAAAAAAAAAAAACTTCCTTTGAAAAGTGGTCGTTTTGTTAACCCACTTTCAGATCACCTGTCTCTTAAGCACTCTCTCAATAAATGTTTCATACTCTTAACCTCTGTTCTTCCTTCAAATTCATTCTTTGATTTGGGGATACACAAACTCAATATATCTGACACCTAGCAGGTTGAGAATTATATCATTTCCCCTATATCATTTGAAGTTCCCTGCAAGATAGTTGAGAGAAATAAGAATTTGCTTTTGTTTCACAGTCTGTTACTCATTTAATCAAAAATTGTCTTCATTTTTTGTCAGTTGATTACTCCTTGAATGACTTGTCATTTTGTGCATTGTTTTCTGTTAAAATGATGGTAAATTTAAAATGAGAAAATGGGAAGATTATAATGTTTCTTTGATGGGACATTTTACTTTTGCGGGCAAGATCTTAACAACCTTGTTTTGTGTATGCTGCATTTAGACTTACTAGTTACTGAATTTATTGACACTCCTTGCTTAAAAAGTATTTCTGAAAGTATTTAATTCTTAAAAGTTCACAAGTAATTTGGAATATATTGTATCTACAATCTTGTATTATGAAGCCAATCCCTTGTTAATTTCTCTTCAACCCTTCTGATCATTGGATTTCCTAGAAATTTAGCTATTTTCCTCGGTTTCTTTTTCCTTTTAAACCTGCTTGAATCTTTTGTGTTGTCTGTGACCCTTGTTATTAACAAAAACAACTATGAATTCACAGAATCATTGACTCATCCAATAATGTAAAATGCTCAGAATCTGATTCTAGAACTTCACATAATAACCATTTAAATCCTCTCAGCCAAGTGAGCCTGAATATTTGCCACCCCGCACCCCTACACAAACAGAAAATTACCTACCAGATAACTCAGTCTGTTTTCAGTTTTCATTATTTTAAAAAATGGGTTCTCGGCACTGAGCTGCAATTGTCTTTCCTAAAACTGCCCGTTATTTGGGGCTTCACCCATCTCAGCAGTGACTCTGATAGTGACTCTGGCAGCACGACCCTGGGCAAATAAATACCTTGGTTGTAGGTGAGGATAATAAATGTGTGCTGAGGGGTTGTGGAGATTAAATGTGGATGTTTATAAAGCACCTGGTACAACAGAGGGCCTCACGCGTGGCGGCTGTTATTAGATACGGGAAAGCCGCCTCTACACAGCTGGTGTCTCAGGGATCATTTCCTCTCCTCCTGACCCAGCAGCCCCCGTTTCCTTCCATCTTTCTTTGAGCATCTCAGCCCTGTCTTCCTTACTCTTTGTTCTTTTCTGAATAATCTCAGTTCTTTGAGAGGAAGACCAATTCCCAATCCAGAAAACATAATTATGATCAAATAATTTTTGAGGGCGGGCGTCGTGCTCCTGTCTTGCCTGTCTCTTCTCTGATACTGGTTGGATGCCGGTTTGTCTACCGTGCTTTGCTATGTTAGGAAAAAGCAAAGTTAGAGCATCCCCTAGTGGACATTATTCTAACTAAAATGTAAATTCATGAGATACTGTAAGAGGAGTTTCTTATGAAATCTAGTTTTGATTTGAGAAATACACATGTCTATTAATGAATCATGGGACTTGAACTGCCAGTTAAAAGGCAATAAGCCAGCAGCTGTTCTTACGACTGGGGGAGCAGATTCCACCGGGACAGCCCAGCCTGCTCACTCCCTGTATTCCGGAGGAGAGACACAACTCATGGCCAAATTGTCCATAACTCACCATGAGCATGAGAAGAAAAGACTTTCTATTTCTCATTTCTGATCTTTTCCTGTCCCTCTGCACATTCCTTTTTAGAAGGCATGTTTCTGCTAAAGATTAGAAAGGAAGGAATCTCAACTGTTTCAAGCTTCCTTCTTTTCTAGCAACTAAGAACTTTTAAGTTGACCCCATAAGAAATGAGTGTTTGCTAATGCTGAAGACACAGAAGTCGCCTTAGATGAGGACCACACACCCACCTCAGGGTCAGATGAGGCCCTGGGATTTTGCCCATCCAGAGAAGACCCCTTAAGTGATGTCCCAGCTAGTGTTCTGAGCAACAGTCCCCCAGCACTGGAAATTAAACCTGAAACCCCAAGGAGAGAGCTGACTTCTGTGTGAGGCCTGAAAAAACTACTTCCTAAAGCATAGAACTCAAGGAACCAAAATACATTCAATTTAACATGGAATTCCCAGCCCCCTGGCTCTCTCTCCCTTTGTAGGCCTGTTTCTCATGACTTATGTGTACACAAAAAGGAAGTACTTTTGCTAATGTGTAAGTTGTGGTTGCTAAATAATGGATACCATTTTAACATGTAAATTTCCTAAGTGTGTTGCAGATATAGAAACACAAAAGTTTAGCCAGGCATGGTGGTTCACGCCTATAATCCCAGCACTGGGGAGGCAGAGGCAGGAGGATTGCCTCAAGTTCAAAGCCAGCCTGGGCTACATAGTGAGTAGTAGGCTACATAGTCAGGGCCAGCTTGAACTACAAAGTAAGACCCTCTCTCAAAAACCTAAAAAAAAAAAAGTTTTAGAGTAGATTTTAAATAAAATTTAGCCTTGCCTTGCTGCTAAGGAAGACTGCCTAGGTGATTAGGTAAGTATATAGCACAAGTATCTCAGGAATTTCTTTGTCCAAAGGCCCAGAGAACAATTTTTTCTGAGCCTTTACTTGCCTCTAGCTATCTCTGCAGGGGATCTCTTTTGCAAACTGGGAACTGCTCCAATACTCCCAAATTGCTCTTTGATTTTTTTTCTCACTCTCTTTCAAAGAATTGAAAAGTGGTTGCTCAGGTTGCTCTGGTTTAATTTTTCTAACAGTGCTTCTTTCTTTAAACATGACTGTTATAGCTGGAATCAATTGTAGCTTCTGCAAATGCATCCTGGAGTTCTAGTATGCATTTCCAGAGAGAATAAGGACATGCTTTGGTGAGGGTGGCTAGTCTCACATGACCTATCTGCGGGTCACTCCCCAGCTAGCAGCCTCCTCTTCTGGAGCAGATCGCTTTGGGAGATATAAAATCCTTGAAAAGATATAAAATCAAGTAGAAATTTAAAAATATGACTAGTTTCCCCTTGTTTTACAGATGGAAAACTCAATGTTAAATTCTCTTACTCCTTTGGAATTTATTCTTAAGTGCTGGGAATTGTTCTACCCTTACACATTAAGAAGAACTCCTTAATGTTTCTCCACGCGCACACATGGCCTCCCTGCCCCCGAAAAGCAAACTAGAATGTAAAGAGAAGTATTGATTATGACATATACTACTGAGCTATATCCATCCCTATCTGATTTTGTTCAAGCTCCTCAAGCACAGAATTCCCTACAGGAGATGGGTGGAGAATTTGGCCCTACCCATGCCTATATGTCCTTCACTTTCATGTCCTCAAACAGGTCAAATAAGACCTGTGAAAGCTTTCAGAGGACGCTGTGAAGTACACTGAGATCTTTAGGAAGTCTAATCAGAGCTATAGACTAAATGAAAAAGATACAATGTTACTCAAGAACCAAACATTAGATTTTTTTTTTTTTTTTTTTGTACCAGGGATCAAACTCAGGACCTTGTGCTTGGCCAGGCAGGTGCAGCAGCACTAAACTCAATTCCTGGTCCAAACATTGACTTCTAATGAGAAACAAACAGCATTACAAGCTGCTATTACATTTGGAGATGAATATCATCTTGATAATTTTAGAAGGGCATAAGACAGACAGCCAGTTCCCATTGGAGCCCACGCAATCCCTACACGAGATCCCTCCCAGCCCTCCAACCAGACAGGAGAGTGGAATAGGAAACATCTTCAGACATGTACTCTTGAAGGTCTAAGAAGGACAAGAACTAAGTCAGGCATGGTGGCGCATACCTGTAATCCCACCACCCAGGAGTTTGAGGCAAGAAGATCCCGCTAAGTTTGAGGCCAGCCTGGGCTGACATTGAGGCCAACCAGAACTACATCATGAGACCCTGTATCAAAAAACAAAAACAGGGCTACGGATTTAGCTCAAATGGTACTGCGCCATCTTTGGACACACAAGGGCCTGAGTTCAATCCCCGGTACCGGGAAAAAAAAAAGGCAAAACAAACAAAAAAGATAAGAACTAAGCCATTCAATTATTTTACATTGTCAACTATTTATCAGGAGAAAGGGAAGAGCCCCTCTTCCTTCTTAGATTATATCTGAGAGCTACTGATAAAACATACATAATGTCCCTGGCTGCTGATTTGGTAAAAGGAAAGATTATTCTTAAAGACAAGTTGATTGCTCAGTCATCTTCAGATATTAAGAAAAAGCTACATTGGATGGCTTTTGATCCACAAAATTTACTTAATCCTTTAGTGACAATTATCTTCTCAGTATTTTATAATCAATATCAGGAAGAGGCTAAGGAGAGAAAACAAAGAGACCAAGAGAAAGTGGTGGCCTTTAAAGGAATAGATTCTCAGTCTGATTCCCAGGGTTCCAAAAAAGAACTTACTGACTAAACTCAGATGCTACTTCTGAGGAAATCCAGGTCACCTTGGGGTGGGGGTGGGGGTTGTGGGCTGGGTAGGATAATGGGAAAAAATGAGAATTAAATCTTGTCATATACTAGTAAAAAAAAAAAAAAAAAAAAAGGACTGTGTTTAAAAAAAAAACTGTCACAAGAGCGCCCCTGAGCTGTATCCTCATCGCAAAGATAATCACCAGAAGTCAGATCACCCCTGAGAAGAGATCCCAGGGATCAGATCCATTTTACCAGCTGCCTCAACAAGACTGAAGGGTGTTGGGCACTCTCTGTCCTCTCCTGACTGTACTGTTATCTCCACAGAAGAGGTCCTGGTAATCATGACTATAGAGGGGAAGAAACCAGCCATTTACAGGCACTCATGCATGTCTTCTTCTTTTTAACCCTAGCCTTCCTTCCAGCCATCATACTCAATGAAAGGAGTTACTGAGAAGAGACGACTCATTATTTGTCCCAATCCTTAAACTGTAACTGGGGCAGCTTTCTCTTCTCCCATTCCTTTAAAATTCTGCCTCAAAGTCTAGTTGCCCTCCTGTAGAGAAATATTTTTACGTTGTTTGAATACTGAAATATACATCCACCCAGGTCAGGTCCACTCCCTCCCTTTTGAGGAGACAGAAATAAATTGTAAAGCATGGGCAAACTAAGAGTGAAACAGGAAGTCCAAACACATTTCAAAGACCCTACTATATTTTCCCACCAGAAACAAGACTTTCTAGGGCCTAAAGTTAAAAAGGACTACTATAATCAACAACTAAAGAGCACAAGGTTTACTTATACCCTGTAACAGTTCTTTCAACACTCCAATCCTGGGAGTTCAAATACCTAGTGGAGAATGGAGATTGGTAAATGAGGCAATCATGCAAATCCACCTAGTGGTACCTAACCCATACATTCTCTTTCTCAGATCCCAGCAGAGGCCAGTTAGTTATCAGTGTTAGCTTTAAAAGATGCTTTCTTTTGTATTCAATCCCATAGAGTCCTAGTTTCTTTTTGCCTTTTAAAAATCCTCAGAAACAAGCCTCTCAGTTGACTTGGACTTTGCTTCAAGAGTTCGGAGACAGCTGGGATTGGTGGCTCACGCCTGTAATCTCAGCACTCAGAAGGCAGAGACAGGAGGATTGCTGAGTTTGAGGCTTGCCTGTGCTACATAGTGAGCTCAGGGCCAGCCTGAACTATAAAGTGAGACCCTGTCTCAAAAAAAAAAAAAGTTTTATCCAAGGGATGAAAGGCTGGTTTAACATATGTAAATCAAAAAATGTAATACACTATATTAACAGACTCAAGGACAAAAACCATATGGTCATCTCAATAGATGCAGAAAAAGCATTTGACAAAATCCAACACCCATTCATGATCAAAACCCTACAGAGAATCAGAACAGATGGACTTTATCTCAATCTAATACAAGCTATTTATGAGAAATCAATAGCCAGCATCATACTAAATGGGCAACAATTGAAACCTTTTACATTAAGATCAGAAATGAGACAAGGATGTCCACTGTCACCACTCTTGTTAAATATAGTGCTGGAAACATTAGCCACAGCAATTAGGCAAGACAAAGGAGTAAAAATAGGTGAGGAAGAAGTTAAACTGTCATTATTTGCTGATGATATGATACTCTATATAGAGGATCCTAAAAACTCAACCAAAAGACTGCTAGACTTAATTGCCAAATTCAGTACTGTAGCTGGATACAAGGTCAATGCTCTAAAGTCAACAGACTTTGTATATACAAACAACAGACTCACTGAAAGAGAAATTGGGGAGTAAATCCCTTTCACAATAGCAACCAGAAAAATGAAGTATCTAGGAATCAATCTAACAAAGGAGGTGAAAGACCTCTACTCTGAAAACTACAGGATTCTGAAAAAAGAAATAAAAGAAGATATCAGAAAATGAAAAGACATCCCTTATTCCTGGGTAGGGAGAACCAACATTGTCAATATTATACTATACTCCACAACTACTATACAGATTCAATGCAATTCCAAATGAAATTCCAATGCTATATTTCACAGAGATAGAGAAAATAATACAAAAATTCATCTGGAACCACAAGAGACCTAGAATAGCTAAAGCAATTCTAAGCAACCACGACATGGCAGGGAGTATTACAATTCCCAACTTAAAACTGTACTACAAAGCCACTGTAATTTAAAAAAAAAACTGCACGGTCCTGGCAAAGTAACAGAACCGAGGACAAAGAATAGAAGATCCAGAAACAACTCCAGATACACTAAGCCACCTTATCTTTGACAAAGGAGCTAAACATCCTCAATGGAGGAAAGACAGCCTCTTTAAAAAAAAAAAAAAGGTGCTGGAAAAGCTGGGCTTTAACCTGCCAAAAGCCAAAGCTAGACCTATCTCTTTCACTGTGTACTAAACTAAACTCACAATGGATTCGAGACTTAAACATTAAAACAGAAACAATAAACCTGCTGCAAAACAGGTTAGGTAGAAATCTTGGAGACATTGGCTGAGGCAGAGACTTTATGAACAAAACCTCTATAGCATGAGAACTAGCAGAAAGAATCAACAAATGGGATCTCATCCTACTGAAAAGCTTCTGCACAACAAAAGAAACCACCGCCACCACTAAAAGACAACCAACACAATGGGAAAAAAAAGTTTACTGTTTCTCAGACAAAGGGCTACTATCTAGAATATATAAAGAACTTAAATCAGTTCCAAGTTTAACGACCCAATTAAAAAATGGGCATCTGAAATGAACAGACACTTCTCAGAGGCAGAAGTCAAAGCAGCCAAGAGGCATATGAAGAAATGTTTAACATCACTGGTCATTTGAGAGATGTAGATGAAAACAACACTGAGATTTCATATCACTCCACAAAAAAATGGCTGCTATTGCAAAATCAACCAGCAATAAATCCTGGTGAGGCTGTGTGTGGAGAAAGGAACCCTTCTTCATTGCTGGTGGGATTGTACACTTGTGCAACTATTGTGGAGATCAGTGTGGAGATTCCTCAGAAATCTAGGATTAGAGGTCCCATTTGACCCTGCTATTCCCCTGCTAGGAATATACCCAAAAGAATTCAAAGAATCATTTTGTAAAGTCATATGTACACCTGTGTTCACAGGAGCCCAGTTTGTGATAGCCCAATCTTGGAAACAACCCAGGTGCCCATCAACTGGAGACTGGATGAAGATGTAGGGGTTTTATTTAATAAAATGGAATATTACTCTGCCATAAAGAATGACAGGTTTCATTCATTTATGTGCAAATGGATACACTTTGAAGACACACTAATAAGTGAAATAAATAGATCCCAGATATGTAAATACTGTATCTTTTCTTTGGTATGAGAACCTGTAGATGTAAATGAGTTCTAGAATGTATGGTAGATTTTGTAAAATAGGAAATATTCAAAGGAAATGTAGTGGGAGAATGTAATGAGGGGAAAGAATAAATATGATTTGCAAAGAAAAAGAAATAGCATGTATATAAGGGATGGGGATTGTGGGTGGGTAGGGATATGAATAAAAATGAGAATTAACTTCTGTCATATACTGGTACAAATTCCCCAATGTTGAGTGTGATTGTGAACTGTATATAAAACCTACCAAAAAAGAATTCAATTAAAAAAAAAGAGTTTGGAGTTTGGAGACAGTCCTCATTTTTGGACAAGTGCTTTCCCACAATTTGACATGCCTTAAACTTTCCCAGACCACAGTCCTACAGTATGTAGATGATATACTGCTATATGATTTTTCTTTAATAGGGAAATAGATGCCTTATTAAAGATGTCATTTCAGTGGCTAGATTCCAATAGATTTCTACAGCTAACAGAAATTCAGCCTAAAAAGAAGTAAACTCCCACCTTCCATCCCAGAAATTTAGTAATGATAAAGTCTCTTATCCTCATCATCTTTTTTCTAGGACCAACCTGGCAAGGACCATACACCACGATCCTGTCAACTCCATCAGCTGTCAAGGGAGCAGCCTTGGATTCCTGGATACATCACACCTGAGTCAAGCCCTAGGACCCAGGGACTGTCGCTGAACGTGAGAAACCATCCAAATACTCCTATAAACTTACAGAAGGCTTAAAATTCTTGTTCAAGAGGAAAACAAACTCTTCAGCCAGGCAATCTAAAATGTTACTCTTAGCCCTTTTTCTAATTACTCTGACATGTAAGGCACAGTATAATTCCTTTCTAATGTGGGCACAAGAATATGCAGTCATTATGACAAAAAACTCCCTAGATATGCAACCTGTTCCCCTTGTCATAACATTAGAACTTCCTTGATGGGTATCCCCACTCCAAGGAGATGACTGAAATAATCTACAAGACTACATTAGTGAGACATGAATAAAATTCAATGATTAATAGTTTAGCCCAGTTACTAGGTGACTGAGTGGCCTATAAACTCCACTCTTAATGATTCTCAACATAATCAGATTTTTTTCTAAGAATGTCACTGAAGCCTTTCTGCTTCTCTAGTAGAACCTCTAGTAAGAATAATACTCTTATCATGAGATCCAACAATTATAGATATAAATATGGATTTCAGATATGGGGTTATCATATATGGTTAATTAAAACTAGTTATTATATATGGTTAACTCAGACAATTGAGTAAGAAGTCCCCCTTACATTAGGAACAAAGAAATCACTCCTATTCCCATTGGCCTAACACTACTGAATACTTGGAATAGACACACCACACCTCTGCCCCAAGCAGTATATACACAACAACGTAACTTTACAGGTCAAAGACTGGTTTACAACAGACTGGTTTAATCCTCTGGAATTAGATTGAAAAGCCTCAATGCATTCATTAGTCCTACTGAACCAGTGTGTCGTCCTAACTCTCCTGGGTGGACAGGGAGATGCACGCTGGGATTGGCATGGTTGCAAGGCAAAAGTGTCCATAGTACTGAGAAACCTGCAAATTTAACTTGTCTGCTACCTTGATGGTCTAGAAGCGTGTTTCACTGATATGATCACTTAGCTTCTATCATTATCCTCTCCCTAAGATCAGAAATGTCATACAACACATCAAAGCCCTGAGTAACTAGACTCATTGGGCTTTAAATAACACCTTGACTGGTATCTCTCTCCTAAATGAAGAAATAAAATTAATCAGGCAAGCTGTTCTCTAAAATTGAATGGCATTAGACAACACAACCCTAAGGGGGTTGTGCAATTATAAAGCCTAAATATTATGTGTACATTCCTGATCCTTTTGCTAATATCTCAATAGCTGTTCAAGATATTAAATGACTGGTTAATGCTATATCAGAATCTAAAATTTCCTAGGCTTTCTCTTTACTCTCTTTATGGGAGGCTACTACTGACTCTTCTTACTGGAAACATTTTGATGGTTGTATTCATAATAGTCTTGTTGAACTTATTATCTGGCCAATGAATACCTAACACTTTGATCTTGTCTCCTCCAGACTTAGCCAAGACGAGACTGCCTAACTCTATCAACGACCTTTAGATAAGCCCCCTGGAGAATATCTCTGACTTTCTATCACAACAATAGCCCTCTTTAGCCATAAGTAGGTACAATGTTTATTGTCCCTTTCCCCTTTTGGCAGTTAAGGGTACCTCTTCAGAGGCAGGAATATTACAGACAGCTAGGTTAAATTGAAATATTATGAGCAGTCAGACAGATCTAAGCCCTTGAGGGAGTCAGAGGGATGCAGAGGATGAGAACACATTACAACTATGACCAGAGCAAACCTGCTGGAAGTCAGGCCTCAAGATAAAGACAAAATGGCCAACCCTATATACCTCTCCAGGGGATAATTGGTATCACCTGCTCCAATAAAATCTGGAGAGACATCAGTCATCCAGGTGGGTGACTAAGGCCTTCAGATCTATTCTTTCCTAAAACAGTCTTTGTTCTTTCCATGTACATTTGCTACAAAACCTGCTTCCCCATTGGATCAATATTACCTAAGCAGCTATGCTTATAACCTTATTGGCTGGTCATAGTTTTGACCCATGTTATACCCATCTCATGATTTTTCTTTACAAAATTTCCTTTCAGAAGTTGGCTCATTGCCAACCCATTTTCAGGTCCCCTCCTCTCTCATAGTATCTGTCTCTCAATAACTTTTTCCTAATCATGACCTCTGTTCTTCCTTACAATTGATTCTCAGATTTTGGGATACACAAATTTGACATATCTGACATCTAGCAAGTTGGGAATTATATTATTTCCTTTATATCAATAAGACCAGAATGCTGATAGAAATGCTGCTGGTGAAGACCAGGCTCAGGAATTTTCTTCTGGGAAAAAGGACTCATGTGGCATTGAACTCCATATGATGTGTTATTCTTTGGAAGAATGTTTCATTTTGCTCATATTTAGAGGTTTTTCCTGAGATTGAGATCAAGGGCAGTGGACTAATTATTCTTTCAGAAGAAATTTCAGAACAGACTAATGCTGATGCTGTGGCGAGGCTAGTACTGGGCGCTTTTAGCCAGATCTACACTAAGAATTAAGGGCAAAAATCCCAGCAGAATAATTTATAACATTGTAAATTTGGCCAGAAAGGGAGCTCCCATAAAGCTGTGGACTGCAAAAATAGATCAGAGGATAACTTATTTTCTGAGAAGGAATGGGGCTCTGAAAAAGATCACCTGGGCACATCACAAGAAATGGCAGGACTCTAGCCTCTTCAGAAGCCTCAAGGTTGCAAAAGGAAAAGGATTTATTTTAAGAAGAGAGCCCCAGAGCCCCATGTTCCACAATGGCAGCATCTTAGTGGGTTTGTTCCTTTGGTTTGGTTCATAGGCACTGGACCCCGATAGCCGAGAGAGAAGGAAGCCTGGCTACTGCTCCATCTGGCAACGGATTTTGGCATCATCCACCACAGTGCTGGCATCAGGTGCACACAGAATGCAAGAGTTGTGGAGTCAGGCTTCAGAAGATCCAAATTTCAGAAAAAGGTATGGATACCAGACAGTGTGCTCCTGAGATGGCAGTTTGTGAAGCTGTGGGTCTGAGGTCAAAGATGTAGTGGAGGCCCCCAGAAGATTGGAGAAACCATGGAATGTGGATAACTTGGGAAAAACTGCAAGGAGGGAACAGAGCTAGACAAGGAGAGAAGCCTTGAGAGTTACAACTACACAGAGTGCTACAGGGGCGGCGGCACACAAGCCCTTTGGAGTTCACGTTTGCCACAGATTGCTTGGATGCTGGACAAGCAACTATAGGGCTTACTGTTTTCCCAGCTGGAGCTTGGTCTTGCTTTGTTCTCATTCCTTTCCAACCTCCCTCTGTACCTTTGTGCAACTGTCTGTTGGAATTATTCAACTTTCTTTTCATTTCTACAAGGGCTTACAGCTAAGGATTTGCCTTCAATCTCAGAAGCAACTTTAAACTTTGAATACTGTAACTGTTAGGACTTTAGAGATCTCCTCTTAGAGATGGATTGAATGCCTTTTGTGTAAAAGAATATGCATGAGTTTTGGAAGACCAGGTGCGGAATATTATGTCTTATGTCTAGATGTCCCCCCAGAGCCTCATGCAGTCATAGGTGGACATATTTGGAGGTGCCTGGTTCTAGAGTGTGTGATGTTGAGATTAAGGATATGATGCTAGGTTTGTTCACAGTGTAATGCTAGGACTAAGGATACCCTACGCTGGGTCCCACCCCTCCCCCGATGGCAGAAAGCCAGGATAGAATATAAGCTAGAAAGACAGCTGCTTGCAGTCACTTGCTGCTTGCTACTTTTGCTAACTTCTGTCATGAACTGTTTCTCTTCTGTGATGTGCCTCTCCTATGTCACCTGTGGAGCCAGATGATTATAGACTGAAACGTCTACAAACTGTGAACCAAAATAAACCTTTTCCTCCTTTAACTTTGAGTGTTGGATGTTTTGTCTCAGCAACAAGGAAAGTAATTTAGACAGGGGAAAAGAGGGAGACTCATGGTGAGTCAGATTAGCGTACACTTATATAATCAGGAGTCCTAGTACACATTTTTCCTTTTTATTCTGTCATTTCCTTCCATGCTCAAGTTTCTGAAAGGCTGTTAGCAATATAACCATCATGTCCACCTAACACAATGACTAATGAGGGAAAGATACATGGTAAAATTGTGCTTTCCAACTGGTCTTTTGTCTATAAGCAAACTTCAGAGGAATCTTCTATATCAAGTTAAATCTCTCTAGCTTTGGAAATAGCAGGAAATAAGGGGATGCATTTTCTACAGAAAAGTTATTATGAACTAATAAAACAAAATCCTTCTGTCTGTGATTTTAAATGATTGAGGTATAAAATACTCCTTCCCCTAAAATATATATTTTGTGTTGGTGGTTTAAATTGTAAACAATTACTGTGGTTGTAACTGTGTTTTAGAAATATGTATAAAGTTTGGAACTGGGGATTTACCTCAGTGGTGCTGTGCCTGATTCACAAGGGCAAGGACCTGAGTTCAATCCCTGGTACTGGAAAAAAGAAAAAAAGAACAAAGTTTCAATTACCACATCTTATTACTTCTCTAACAACATAACATGCTTATGCTTGGGAGTTGATTCAAACAGCATGCACTTAGTTATGCATTTAGTCCTCCAACACAGGAGAACTTGCTCATTTCAAGCTCCAAACCATTTTTTGGCAGTTCTTGTGTTCAGCTCCTGTGGTACAACCCTGTGATGTATTTCCATATTCATTTGCCTTTTTATTTTTATGAGATGGACTCTCATTATGCTCCCCCTGCTGGCCTTGAACTTGTGATCCTCCTGCATCAGCCTATGGAGTAGCTGTGATTAACACCATGCCCAGCTTCATATTCTTACTTTTAAAAGCAGAGTCCAGAGAAACAATACTAGTACAGAATAGAAGTGGAAATTTAATTGCTTCAGTTCTTTCATTTTGTGTAACTGCTTAGGGATTAATTTGTGGTAAACTTTGAAATAGCAAAACAATTCAAACCATGAGATATGTGTTGTGGCAAATTTACATGACATAGCTTAACTAATTTTGATAATCTTAAAATACAATATTTCTTCTTTTAAATTAATTTTTTAAATCTACAAAACAAATTAGAAAATAAAAACATTACTTTAGTGGTTGCTTAATTTGCATCTTTCATAAATATCTTAGTTTTATTGAATCCTTCATAGTTACTGTAATGTTACCCATTGCTATGGCAAAAAAAA
>PVIC010021124.1:0-28950 GCA_004025085.1 Thryonomys swinderianus
AAAAGAGTAGGAGTAAGGATAATTGGCTATACACAACACATAGTATTGTTCTATAAACAGACAACTGCTCCATCACACAGAAACAAGGCTCCTTTGTGCACTCAGGTCTGGAGCTGTCCTGACCACCACCTCAGTCTTCAAGGATAAAATAACACCCTTCAAAGAGTGTGTTTGAAAGTTCTCTTGGTCTCCAACTTCCACACAGCTGGTTTTCTCTGGGAAAGTATATTTGAGGAGAGGTAAGAAAACCACACAAGCTTTGCCCAGTGGCAGTATCATACTCAGTGGGGTTTATCTGAGCTGTAATTATTGGTAACTGAAAACTTTACCCAGTACCCATCTGGGACCTGAAAAAAGTCAGCACTGAATAAAAAGAAAGAGACAGAAAGAGAAAATGAAGGAAAGAGAAAGAAAGAGGAAAAGAAAATCACATAGACCGTCTCCTGCTTTAGGGGACCAGGGTGTGAACACACACAAAGACTGTCCCACGACCTGTGGCTGCATGACTCCCTAACAAGAGGTGGTGGGAGATGAAGAAAAAACACATGGACACACATACAAAGAAAAGCTGGGACCAAGTGGGACACGGCCCTCTCACGCAGGAACTCTGATGAAAAGCTTGTCCAGCAAGTTTATCTTATACCGCATGAGGGGGGTTGTGTGAGGGCGGATTCAGAGAGAACAAGCTCTATTATATTATGTTGAGACTGTGAAAAACAGGACATTCTCAAACCCAGCGAGACTAGCTGGAAATGTTGCACTTAGTTATCAAGGACACGGAGCTTCCAGGGCTGTTTTCCTTCATGTCCTGAACTAGAAAGTCAAGAGCTGGATTCTAGGACTATCTTAACAGCTGACAGCCAGCTTTGTGCAATGTTAGAGGTTCCTGAGAGAAGAATCAGCGGGAGACCCCTGCCTGTTTCTGATCCAGCTTTGCACACTGCTCAATTAGCTAAAGACCCCTCCCCCCCAGCTCAGGGATATCCATCAAGCTGCCCGGCTTTGTCTGATAGGTGGAAAACAGAGAGCTGTTACCCGAATGAACAGAGCTAAACAGGAACGCTCCTATCATCCCAGAAGTACAAGGTCAAGTGGAACGGCTCCCAACAGGCCTGCATTCTCTTTTCTTCCTCTACAAATAAGGCTAAAAATACTTCCACCCTGGTGGAGGACAAGGGCAGGGCAATGAGTGTGTCAGCAAATTTCTGTGGCTTGAAGCAAGCTGTTCCTGAACACCGCAGTAAACAGTCCTGGGTTCCTGGGTGGGGCTGAGTGTGGTGGCCTTCCTCAGGCAGTGGCCACAACCTGATCTTTTCCAGGCAGCTTGCACTGGGGTTCTGGGTTGGAGAAGGGACAGAGAGGGGTCACTTAGACAACATCCAGATTCCAGGGTCAGGATCCTTCTCCAAGATCTTTCTCAGGGGCATAGACAGTCCCTAGCTTCCCAGTGATCAATCCCACTATCTTGTTCAGATGCCAGTTTTGCTGTTGTTTTCAAATACACAACACACCAGCCCAGGGAAGGATCCCAGGATTTCCTACAAGAAGCCCAGGAGCAGGGAGCAAAGAGGGAGGAGAATAGGTTGGTGTTTCACAGTTTACCCCAAGGGTGCCCCTGTGACAGTCTTGCTGCTGCCACTTGAAAATGTGCCCAGACTCTACCAATCCTCCTCTATCCAGGGGTCCACTCAGGAGTTGTAGCTTCTGGGTCACCTTGGGCTTGTCATGGAGCTAGAGGGCCTGGGCCTGGCCCTGCACCCCCACGCTGCTTGGGCCTGGAAACTGCATAGTCACACTGAGCTGGCCGACAGCCATCCTGTCCCAACCCCCTCCCAGCAGCCCTAGGAGAAAAACAAGCTGGCCCAGCCTTCCTGCCAGGCTGGGCCTGTGCCACCTCCCCAACCTCCACTATAACCAAGACCAAGCTCCCAGCTTCCTGGCTCCACCGCGGAGCCCCTCCTCACCCTGACCTTTTGTAATTCTGAGAAGTTCACTTGGTCCAGTGCACCCCAACTTCAGTTCCTCTGGGCTGTGCCCCAAGGTCATCTCTCAGCAAGCCCCCAACCCTAAATGTGACCCTCTTCCAATGTGTCCCAGATCTCTGTGCCCACAGAGGCCCTGGCATGCAGTAAACCTCAGTAAATGTTTGTGACTTCACTGTTATTTTGTAAAGGTCAGACCAGGCTCTTTAAATATTTGTGGAGTACCGAGAGGAAAGAAAGGAGGTAGTTCTGTTAGACGTGCCCCATAAATGCGGTGGCAGGAGGCAGGCCTGGCTCTGGGCTGTGCACCAGGGAGCCAGATCAGAAGCCTAAGAGGACAGAGGGCCTTGGCTGCTCCTGAGGACTGGGGACTGCTGGAGTGGGCAGGAGGAAGCCGGGGAGCCTCCTTTGACCAGACGGTGGCAGAGGCATATAGGGAAGGGGTGGGGACACCCATTGCAGCTACAAGGCAGAATGGAGGGACTGGCCCAACCGCTTTTTCTGCTCCCAATTTCTTGCCCCAACTAGGTTAAAAGATAAGAGGAGGGTAACAAGAAAGGGATCCTCAAGCATCTGACCTTGTCTTCCTTTGGGTGTGGGGTTTGTGGGCACTCAGTCCCTTAGGACCCTTCCTGGCCACTGTCAGGGCAGAACCCACAGGGCTTCCTGCTCTGCAGGTCCAACCTCAGGCCATCCTTACAGGATGTAAGTTTGATGTTATCAATGCCAGAAATGTGGATGTCCCACAACTGTGACTCTGTGATACTGCTCTCCTCAGTCTGCCTTCCTTTTCCTTTTTCTCTTTGAGGTAGGTCCTCACTATGTAGGTTTTGACTGATTCAAAATGGTTCAGACTAGTTCAAATCGGTGCAAACTGGTTTGGACCGGTTCAAACTGGTTTAGACCAGTTCAAACTACACAAAACCGGTTTAGACCAGTTTAAACCGGCAGTCAAACAGATGAAACCGGTTTAGAACTGTTCAAACCGGTTCAGCCTGGTTTAGAATGGTTCAAACCAGTTCTGACCGGTTCACACCAGATGAAGCCGGTTTAAACCGGTTTAGTCCAGTTCAATCCAGATGTAACCAGTTCACACCGGTTCTGACAGTTCAAACTGCTTCAAACCGGATGAAGCCGGTTCAAACTGGTTTAGACTAGTTCAAACTGGATGATAGTTTCAAACTGGTTCAGACCGGTTCAAGCCGGATGAAACCGGCTCAAACTGGTTCAGACCGGATGAGACCGGTTCAAACCGGATGAAGCCGGTTCAAATTGGTTTTGAACGATTCAGTCCGCATGACGCTGGTTCAAACTGGTTCTGACTGGTTCAGACCGGATGAAACCGGTTCAAACTGGTTTAGACTGGTTCAATCTGGATGAAACCGGTTTCAACAGGTTCAGACCGGTTCAGACCAGTTTTGACCTATTCCGACAATGAGTCCGTTCAAACTGGTTCAAACCGGTTCCGGCCAGTTCAGACCGGATGAAACCGGTTCAAACTGGTTCAGGCAGGTTCAAACTGGTTTCGACCGGTTCAAACCGGTTCAGAACAATCAAACTGGTTCAGACCGGTTCAAACCGGTTATCAGTTCAAACCGGATTAAACCGGTTCAGACCAAACATGTCCAAGCCGGTTTTGACCGGCTGAAACTGGTTCTAACTGCATTAAATCGGTTTTGACCGTTTCAAACTGGTTTAGATTTGTTCAAACTGGTTCAAACCTGTTTTAACTGGTTCAAACCAGATCAAACCAGTTCAAACTGGTTTAGACCGGTTCAAACCGGTTCAGTTTTAGACTGGTGAGTTCAGGCTGCCTTGAACTCGGTGTGTTTCCCTTGAACTGAAAGCAGTTCTCTTGCCTCAGCCACCCAAGTGCTGGGATTACAGGGATGGTCAACCACACCCAGCATCCCCCACATTTTTGAGCTCTTAGTTTCCTGCTTCTTGTCCCTCAGCACCCAGTCCTCCAGAACACCCTGTGTTGCTTCCAGCTGTCTCCCCCCTTCATAGGCTCACTGCCCATCTTCTGCAGCCTCTGGCCCTGTCACTCACCTGTCTCCATCCTCCCAGTCTGAGTGGCTCATCCTGGCTGCTGCAAGCCCCAGCCATTGGAAGGCCTACAGAATAGGTGACCTTTAGTCAGACTCCATTTGCTATTCCCTTCACCAAACCCACCACTAGAAACCCTGGGGACAGCTCCCTGGGGGTGGGCAGGGCTCAACCACCTACTGACATCCTGTTATCTCCTACCTCTCGATTTAGTGTCCATGAAATCCTGTCCCTTCTCTGGGACCCACCCACAGCCAGAGTGTCTCGGTTCCATACAGTTGGCTGCCAACAGCAATGTCCTCATCCCAGGGCTTGCTTCTCCCTGCAGTGTCCCCATTAGAACATGAGACTGTCCTTGAACTTCTGAGTGACCTTTCTGCTCTGACCCCTCTTGATTATCCTGAGTCTGTGGAGCTACTCTGGGTGCAGCAGACAGGGCTGGAGCCTCGCAGACCTGAGGCTGGACCAGAGGCCTGTGCTTATTGGCTCAGGTGTCAGTGGTTGCTGCCACTCCTACCAAAATGATGCCAACAGCAGATGGTCAGAGACACAGAAATCCTAGGGAGGAGCTGGGGCTATCACATTCCAAACTTATATTTGGATCAAGTGGGTTAGGAGATGTAAAACAGGAGACTGGAGGTATCGCTCGGGTGGAATGTGTGCCCAGCATGCTAAGGCCAAGAGAGGGCCTGGGACAACTGGCAAGGAGGAAGGGACTGGCTAGGTAGAGGCCCGAGATTTCTGCTTCTGTGGGCACTGGGTGGAGCGCACTGTACCTCCTCTGAATTTCCCCAAATAGCTCTAACTTTCAATATTTTGACTAAATCATCATTTCACAGAAAACCTTATAAATTCCACAGCAGAATCTGTTTCCAGATCCTGACTCTTGGAAAACAAGCTGGGAAAAGCCCAAGAAATCTCCATATTGGGCACTCTTTGAGGTCTGGGACCACCCCCGCACCGGTGGCTAAAATCAGGGCACTTGCTCTGAATGGGGGTGGGCATATAGCGCCAGATCCCATATCTCCCAGATTCTATTTCGCTGCATTACCACGTTCCAGGCTGTGTGGACTGGGCAGGGAAGGGAGAGCCAGACCTGTGACCACCACAGTGGAGCGTAGGGAAAGGGTGGACTCAGCTGCCCCCTGCTGGTTGCAACTGGATCAGCACCTGCACGCAGACTGGCCACAATGGATTCCGCCACGTCAGCCTGATATGGGTCATCACCAAGCTCTGAAGGTCCAGCCTGGCCCTGCAGCCCCATTCTGAGAGAAGCTGGGTAGCCAGCCTGCCTTCTTTAAAAGGTAGGAGCAGGGAGGAAGTACTAGATGGCTGCGAAGGTCTTCCATACCACGGAGAAAGATGAGCAGTAAGACTGTCCCAACATCTGCATTTCACTTTGACCAGGACTGTCAGTGTCCCTCAGGCTCAAAGCCACAGCCAGGCTGTCTCCGTGTCTCTCAGTTTGCTCCTTTTGCCTCTCTGCTGCTGAGCATGGCAGGCCTCTCCTTTTAGGAAGTCACCTTTGATCACAGATCAAGTTTGTCTTCTGTTCTTTGTCCTGTGACAGGCCTGGCCAGTTTACCTGGAAGGGGTGTTATGGTGTGCAAAGTGGGTGGTTCTGCTGGTCATTTGTGTCCAGATCCCTGGTCACCAATCCTACAACCCTATGTGGTATCCCAGGCCCCTGGCATGTTCACCTCCTCCTTTTCCTTCCCCCACTTCATCTGTGTCCCTTGAGGCTTTGCCTTTTCAGAGTGTGACAGCTTCTTGGACTACCCTGTGGTAATCTTCGTGAGTCCAGAAGGGTCCCTGTGCTGGCACACTGTGGCAGGGTGGTGGCACAAGGCTGCCCTGTGGGTCTGAGCCAGCTGCTTGTTGGGCTGCAGTTTGACAGGAACCACTCCATCCAGCTCACCCTGGGCAGAAAGGCCCGGGGGCTTTCCACGTGCTGCTGTCAGGAGTGGAGAGTGATCCGGAAGTGCCCAGGCTCAGGAGGGACAATGGGACTGCTGTTCTGACTAGCCCAGTCTCCTGCTATGGGGCTGTGAAGCATGGGAACTATGTGGGAACTATCAAGAGCTTGCCCTTCACACTGACCTCCTGAACAGTCTTGGCACATGGGGCCTCCTCTGGTCTGGAAGCTTCTGGAAGCATGTGCTGGCTTACCATACTGTGTGAGCCAGGATGGCAGGTAAGTTCTTGCTACTTTTTTGTGCCACTCGGGGTAGATTGGTATTAGTTGAGAAAGGTTCTAGGTATGTAGTCCAGGCAGACCTTGAACTCACCATGTAGCCCAGGCTCATCTCAAACTCATGATCCCCCAGGTGCTGAGATTAACAGGCATGTGGCATCGTGTCTGATTCCTTTTTTTTTTCTTAAGACAGGGTCTCACTTTGTAGTTCAGGCTGGCCCTGAGCTCACCGTGTAGCCCAGGCAAGCCTCGAACTCAGCAATCCTTCTGCCTCAGCCTCCTGAGTGCTGGAATAACAGGCATGAGTCACCATGCCTGGTATCCTGGTGTGTGGTACTGATTGCTGGTGGGTGTGAGTCGCCATGCCTGGTATTGCTGTATGTGGTTACCAGGGATCGAACCAGGGACCTTGCGGTCACTAGGCAGGTGCTGGAACCACTAAGCCAAATCTCTGGCCCTTCCCCTGGTATTTTTTTTTTTTTTCCTTTTGAGACAGGGTCTCGCTTTGTAGTTCAGGCTGGCCCTGAGCTCACTATGGTGCCCAGGCAAGCTGCCGCGAACTCAGCAATCCTCCTGTCTCTGCCTCCCGAGTGCTGGGATTACAGGCGTGAGCCACCACGTCTGGCACTGTGGTATGCGGTGTTGATTGTGGGTGGGCGTGTCTCCACGCCCAGCATTATATGTGGTTACCGGGGATCGAACTCAAGACCTTGCGCTTGCGAGGCAGGCGCCGGAACCACTGAGCTAACCCTCCGGCCCTCCCCTGGTATTTTTAACAGCCTTTGGTGCAGTAAAAAGCCTCAATGGTGGCCAAGACAGTAAAACAGAAAGTCATGGATTGGATCCTGTTTCCTGCAAAAGGATCTGTTGAAGTCCTAACATTCATTATCTCAGAATGAGGCCTCATCAGGTCATGGCAGCCATAATTAATTACAGTGAAGTTACAGGGGAGTACAGTGGCCTTGATCTAATATAACTGGTTCCTTGTTAGAAGACAGCCATGCCAGACCCAGGAGGCTGATAGGAAGATGATTTGAGCCTACATGTTTGAGCGCAGTCTGAGCAACATAGTGACAAGACCTTGTCTCTAAGGAAAAAAAAAAAAACAGCCAGGCACGCTAGCTCATTCCTGTAATCCCAGCACTCGGGAGGCAGAGGCAGGAGGATTGCTGAGTTCGAGGCTTGCCTGGGCTACATAGTGATCTCAGGGCCAGCCTGAACTACAAAGTGAGACCCAGGCAGTGGTGTACACTGGTAATCTCAGTACTCCAGAGGCTGAGACAGGAGGTTCAGGAGTTCAAGGCCAGCATGGACTACGTAGAAACACGGCCCTGCCCACCTTTTTATAGGAAAGGGTAACTGGAGATGACACCTGGGGCCTTGGATATGCTGGGCAAGTGCTTGCCTGCCCCTGCCTACACCTTGGCTATGGACTTCTGCTCTCCGGAACTGCAAGACTTCATTCCTGGTCAGGTAGAGTGGGCCTGGGTGGGGGAGAGGACAACAGGCTCTGTGCTGTCAACCAGCCCAGGCTTCTCCTGTGGCCATTTCCCTGCCCACTTCCATGACACAGAGTGCCCAGTCAGCCCTATAAGGTGGCACTGCTATGACCAGCTATGGTGGCACATACCTGTTATCTCAGCACTTGGGAGGTTGAGGTAGGAAGATCACTGAGTTTGAAGCCAACCTGGGATGTATAGTAAGTTAAAGGTCAGGTTGAACTATGTAGTAAGATCCTCTCTCAGGGAGAGGGAACAAATGAAAGAACAAAAGGAAGAAAAGAGAGAGGGAAAGGAAAGGTGACACTATTATTATTCCCATCTGAAAAGCCAAGAAATGAGACCTGTCTGCGTAATATATGTATCTGTGGTCATGGCACTGTGTTGCCCTGGCCAGGCGACTACCAGACACCACTCTTCAGCAGACAGGTCCTGGTCCTGGGGACACGCTCCCACAGGGTCACATGACTAGCTGTCTCCACCCCCAGAAACATCTAGAGTGGCTCCCAACCCCCAACTTTTGGTGCCGATGCAAGAGAGCCAAAGCCTGTGTCACTGCTACCGCCACAGCCACTACAGGGCACATGGTGCTGCAGGGCAGGCTGGTGTGGCCCTGCTCTCCAACTGGAGGTGGACAGCATCACCTGTGGGATTATAAAGTACCGTGGTCAGGCCCAGGGCATGAAGAAGCCAGGGATGGCAGGAGAATCTCAGCGCTGCCCCTGGGCCTCAGGATCGGAGCACTTTCAGGGCCTGGCGTGGCCACAGACCTAGTAACAACTGCACAGGTGCCCGGTTATCCAGTCCTTGGCTGTAATGAACACACCCACAGAATTTCCTATCAGAAACCACCCAAGACTTGCTAGAAACTGATTTTATTATTAATAAGTTGCATGATACAAAAGAATGAGAACATTCAAAGACATTTTAGTAGCCGGGTGTGGTGGCTCACGCCTGTAATCCCAGCACTTGGGAGGCAGAGACAGGAGAATTGCTGAGTTCGAGGCTTGCCTGGGCTACATAATGAGCTTGGGGCCAGCCTGAACTACAAAGCAAGACCCTATCTCAAAAAAAAAAAAAAAAAAAAAATTAGTTAAAGACATTTTAGTAGAATACTGCTTTGTCCCAAAGGGCAGGCAGAGAAACATAAGGCACAATGGATGCTTATAAAATGCATGAGTGAGCTCAACAGTGGAAACACGCAATCTGTACACACACCCGACCACACCCTAGCGGCCTGTGGGCCCATCAGAGGAGAATGTGCTGGAGCCACAGGGAGGAAGCACAGGTGACCAGAGAGCTGGAGGACAGCAGGCTGGCAGCTCAGGAAGGTCGCAGCAAGCCAGCAGGGAGGTAAGAGGTGGCAGCCACTGCTGCGATGCAGCCTGAACATTCCACAAGGCTGGAGGAACCTCCCAGCTCTTCTTTCCTTATCATGATAAATAACCAAGTCCCTGACACTGAAGGGCAAGCTGCCTCCAGTTACCTCAGATAAATGGCCCTTAAATTTGGAGCAAAAGGTGTTCACATTCCCAGTTACCATGAAGGGACAAGGGCAAAGGCTGTGTCCCCAACAGAGAAGCCCAGGGCCAGGAAAGGCTCCATACTGAGGCCCAGCTCCTCTCCAAAAAGACACAGAGCCATTGTTGCCAGGGGAGCAAAGCTGGGGTCTTGGGGTACAGGTCATTGGCCCGTGTGTGACCCTAGATTTCACCCTAGCACCACCCAAAAAAGGTGGGGAGGGGAAACAAGCCCAAGCACCCACAACCAAGCCTCCTTTCCAACGTCCTTGGAAGAAGAGAAACATCTTGTGTCACGGAGACAGGTCTCCAGGGGATCCTACCCCTTTGCTGAAGGAGACGCTGAGCTCTGAGGTTAGCAAGGATTCACCAGACAAAAATGTATGAAAAGGGCCAGGGATTTAGCTCAGCGGCACTATACCTGCTCGCAAGCACAAGGTTATGAGTTTGATCCCTGGTACTGCAAAAAAAAAAAAAAAGGAAAGACCAAATCCAATTTGAAAGACCCAGTCACGAACGGCAGACCTGGTGGACCCACAGAGGGAACAGTCTGGGCCTGGGAGTATGACAGGGGCTTTTCCACAGATTTTCCCAGTAGCATTGGTCTGGTGGGCCTGCTGGTCTACAGGATAGCCACCTCCCAGCACAGCGACATCACCAAGAGCTACATAAAGGTTCCTTCCTTCTGTTCAGTGTCTTTCCCTACAGGGGAGATGTGAGCAAGGGGACCCTACCCAGTTCCCTCCAGTCCCAGTTCAGGAATGGTGTGGAGGTACCAGCAATTTCGGAGGGCTCAATCCCTGGAGCACTCACCCCCAACTGCCAGCCCATCCTGGCAGGGTGGGTGGAATGGCAGCAGAAGGAATGTGAGATGTGGTGACTGACCGAGGTCCAAGGAGAAAGTCTGAACCTGCAGGTTCCAGGTCCTGACCTCGGCCACTGCCATTGGGGCTGCCAGCAGTCCCTGTAGGGCACAGGGTGCCGTGCTCCTTGTGACGTGCAAGCTGTGTCCACGGGTGGGAGGCAGGCTCTAAGAAGGACCCTGTGGGAGACCCCAGCCAGTTCTAGCAGTGCAGGCACTGTCCCTGGCAGCAGCGGTCCCTTCTCTGTGTTCTGAAACACCCAGACCCCGAGGGGTTGAGGCCACTCACCGCCATGTACACAGGCTTTGGGCTAATGTGCCCGGCCCCAGCCTGGGGGGGTGGCTAGGGAGGAACACGGTACCCTGGGTCCAGAGGCTGGGTCCCCACTGCCCTCCTCCTACCCAGCGTGGCCGTCCTCAGCCCTGCTCCAGGCTCTCGCTGGGCTGCACCACTGTGTAGCCTCGCTGGCCCGTGGATAGCTGCCGGCTGAAGAAGGATGTGGAGCGCTTTGGCTTCACCCGCTTGATGCCCTTGCCTGTGAGGGAAGGAAAGGAGATGCTGAGGAGGGCGCTGTGGGGGTGGTGGGGCTGTCACTGGAGTGGGACAGCTCCTCTGGGGCCTGTCTGGACCAGGGTGTCCTTGGCACACGGCTTGGCTCCCAACTCCGGGTGAGCCTGCGTGCGGTGCTGGGCCAGTGGTCTGAGCGACGTTCACTAAACCCTGTGCGACTGACCAGAGAAACCAAATACTTGCAGCATACGCAGCTGACTAAAGGGAGCATCAGCCAGGCACAGAGAATTCTCCCAAGTTAAAAATGTCCAGCCTGCTGGGCATGATGGTAGTATTCTGGGAGGTTGAGGTACAAGGACAGTAAGATTGAGTGCAACTGTACAACTTGGTGATACCTGGCCTCAAAATACAAAAAGGACTGGGGATGTAGCACAGTGCAAAGGCCCTGGGTTCCATCCCAAGTACTGCTGAATAAATAAACAAAACCACGTGGTCACGGTCAACAGCTACAGTCACAGGCCATGCCGATGGGCACCTGTGACAGGAAGTGACAGAAACAGTACTTTGCCTTTGTGACCTGCCTCCTCCAAACCCACAACCATCTTTAAAAACAATACATCCTGCCCTGTTCCTGGAGCTTTTCTATTCAGTATTACTTGGTGAACATCTTCGAGCCTAAATGGAGGTCTTGGAGCTGCAGTGAAGCTCTATGACACAGCGCTTGCCTAGCAAGCACGAGGCCCTGGGTTCAACCCTCAGGGTCCCAATAAAATAAAGTAAATGTGTATCTTTGTTACTGCACCGAAGAAACTCTATTCTAGAATAATGTTATATCTCTGACAGCTTTAATAACAGGCAATGGGTGGCTGCAGGCTTTCATGTCTGAACACATTTGCTGATGAACTAGTAAAAGGGACAGGAAGAGCTCTGTTCTCTTGGCGAGGTTCCTGCAAGAGCAGGCTAACCACCCTGGGTCTACCAAGCCCAGCCCCTGGCTCTCATGTGCCACGCGTGTGCCTACATAAAACATGTGACCACGGCTCACCGTCTTCCACATAGTCGATGGTGGAGAGGTGCTGGATCCGGCTACACACGACACTGCTCTGCCTCCGCAGCTTGGGGCGCTGAGTGGGAGGTGATGAAGAGTCGGGGCCGGAGTGGGGCCCGGGTGCACTCTCCTGGGGGGCACTGGGCTCTGCAGCTTGGTTCAGCTCGATGCAGTACTCGATGAGACTGCTCATCAGCTCGGCCTGCAGTGGGGGGGAGCGTGGGGTCGGCAAGCAGCCCGTGCTCAGCACTAAGCAGTGTTAAGATGCACACGAAGTAGATCTGGGGACAGACACCATTCCAAAAGAGGAGGCAGAGAGGGTGTGGCTGGCGAGGCAGGTGGCAGGCGGCGGGGCTCCCGAACTCCAGGGGGGCTTGTGTGTGGGCAGGAGGGGGCTCTGGTCAGAGGGCGTGGGGCCAGGGCTGGGCAGGCAGGTGGGAGACCCTTGGCATCCACAGTGTGGCCAGGTCCTGGGGCTGGCAGGGAGAGCCACAGGCCTAAGGAACGGAGGTCGCTGCCCAGACAGCTCCTTTGGAGCACATTCTTCAATAGCGCTGCCTCCCAAAAAGACTGGGCATGTGATACATGTTGACATAAGGTGATGTGGCCAGACATCCAGGGCACAGCTGGGTGCTAGGACAGGATTACAGGCTCTGAGGGAGTCAGACGGGTATCTTAGGGTGGCTTGCCTTTGTCACGAGACAGATTCCTAGCACTAGTGTAGATGGGGAATGAAGGAGCTGTACTCTTTTGTGGTTGCTGCGTGTTTCCAGGGAGTACTGAGGGCCAGGAGTTAACTGGTAGCACTGGGGCAGGTGCAGACGGTGCCTGGTTCTGCTTCCGCCCAACCTGTGTGTGGCTGAGGCCATGGTGTGACCTTCTAGTCCCAGAAGGAAGAGCAGTCACTGGGGCCTCGGTCTCAACACACACTCACTGCAGTCCATGGGGTCTCAGTCACTGGGGACTCCGCCAGCCCCACAGACCAGGTGGATGCTATGGGACTGAAGGGCCAAACTGCAAACACAATGTGGAAGCCCTCAAAGCTCCCTAGAGCAAAAGCTCAGGCCCAACAGGATGCTCCACAGGGAGGTTAAAACCTGGCCTATTCCACTCAAGTCATCCATTCTCAGTTGTACCCGACAGCACTGGAGAGTAAACTCAGCAATCAGGCTTGGATGGTGTCTCCCAATGATGAGGACCACTGCGTGTGGGGAGACCTGCTCCCTACAGGGCGGGAGAGGCTGGGGGCTGTGTTACACACGTGCCTATCCCACTGCCTGGGTGCCAGCGAGCCACCAGCACACAGATAGGATGTATGTATGCATGTGCAACTGTCTCCTTCGCAGACGATGAGACCTTCTACACAGGAGACCCCACAGAGCCAGCAGGACACTAATAGATCTGCCAAATGAATTTAACAAGGCAGCAGAGTCAACAGCATTTTTTTTTTTTTTTTTGGAGACAGGGTCTCGCTTTGTAGTTCAGGTGGCCCTGAGCTCACTATGTAGCCCAGGCAAGCTGCGATCTCAGCAATCCTCCTGCCTCTGCCTCCTGAGTGCTGGGATTACAGGCGTGAGCTACCACGCCCAGCATTGTATGTGGTTACCGGGGATCGAACTCAGGACACCTTGCGCTTGCGAGGCAGGCGCCTGAACCACTGAGCTAAATCTCTGGCCCTCAACTACATTTCTATATAATGTACTAAACATTGGGAAATTGAAACTTAAAAAGCACTGTTTATAGTAGTACTCCCCAAAAGGAATACATTAACAAAATACTAATAAAAGAAATCAAAGAAAAAAATGAAGATATGGAAATAATGAGTCAACTTAAAACTGTCAATTCTTCTCAAAGTACTTAAAATAACGTGGGGTTTTTTTTGAGACAGGGTCTCACTTTACTGTAGTTCAGGCTGGCTCTGAGCTCACTATGTAGCCCAGGCAAGCCTTGAACTCAGCAATCCTCCTGTCTCTGCCTCCCAAGTGCTGGGATTACAGGCGTGAGCCACCACGCCCGGCACTGTGATATGTGGTATTGATTGCTGGTGGGCTTAAATCACGATGCCCAGCTTTGTATGTGGTTACCAGGGATCAAACTCAGGACCTTGCGCTTGCGAGGCAGGCACCGGAACCACTGAGCTAAATCTCTGGCCCTAAAATAATGTTTTTTGTTTGTTTTTGGGAGTACATGTGGGTTGAGACAGGTGTCCCTATATAGTCCAAGGTGGCCTCAGACTCCCAGAGACCTTCTTGCCTCAGCTGCCTTGAATGGTGGGATTACAGGAATTCGTCACTATACCTGGCTTTGTTTTCTGAGGAGGGTCTTGCTAGGTAGCTCAGACTGACCTCCTCCTGCCTCACTCCCTGAGAGCTGCGATTATACGCATTTGCCAACCTCTTGTTCCCAGTCTGTATAGCTCAGGCTCATCTCAAACTCATGATCCTCCTGCTCACCTCTCAAGGGCTGAGATTACAAGTGTGTAGTGGCATCTATACAGCAGAATATTACTCGACAGGAAAAGGGAAACGAACTGGGGCTGGTGTAGCTCAGTGGCGAGCCCTTGCTTAGTGTGCAGGAGGCCCTCAGTTCCAGTCCCAGCAATGGTGGGAAATAAGGCAAATGCACTGATATGCCACACAATATGGCATAGGGAAAAGTAGCCTGCCTCAAAGGCTACGTATGGCCAGGCGCAGAGCACACCTATAATCCCAGCTATGTGAAAGTCTGAAGGGGATCACAGGTCCAAAACCAGCCTGAGGAACTTAATGAGAGATCGGCTCACAATGAAAAGGGGTGGGGGTGCAGGTAGATGGCAGAGTGCTTGCGTGCAGTGTGAGTCCCTGGTACCACAGAAAGGGGTCCTCACCATCTACATACTCAAGGGCTGAGCATAATACATTCATCTATTCCCCAGCTCCAGGGCATCTGTGTGGCTTCTAACCTTTTGGAAGACCTGAGATGCTGGCTGGAGAGATGTGCATTCAGTCCCTGCCTCGTCTGTGTACCAAGAAACGAGAGGAGAGCAAGAAGAGGTCCCGAAGAGCTCCTGTCGGGAGGGATCTGGCCAGAGCAGCAGGACAGAGAGGCCAGAGAGGTGCGGGGTGGACGGGCCGATGCAGAATGAGTAGATCCAGAAAGGCGCCCAGGGCCTGCACCCTTCCATGCCCTCTCCTCCCCTTGAGAGTGGGACAACCAAATGCTCGCCTTATAGGGCCTCTGGGACAGGAGACAATGGCGCACACAGCTGCTCATGCCTTTAAAGACAGCTATGCCATCCATACTGCCTCTGCAACCTGGTGTGAGATCTGCAGAGCAGGCCTCTGGGCAGGCCAGGGCAGCTCCAGGGCACTGGAAGCCACACATTTCCCCCCAGATCCTGGGCAGTGCTTCAACCTCCTTCCCAGGCAGCCCGGAGCCTCCCTGCCCAGGTGCATGTGACACCATCAGTACCTGCTTCGAGTAAATCCTGAGCAGCTTGTTGACAGGAAGGCCCTCAGTGTCCCCATCGAACTCCAGCCACAAGACAGGCTCTTCCTCCTCTGGGGAGGTGTGGTCCCACGACAGCTCCTGGAAGCGCAGGCCCAGCAGGACATGCTGGCCAGCGGGAAATACACAGCAAGGCTGGAGCCCCAGCAAAGGCTGTTCCCACCCCACTCCCCTGGGTTGCTTGCCCAGGCATCTGCCTCTCTCACTGCATCTCAATTCCTTCATGTGTTTCTCTATAAGAGAAGGGTCTAGCTTTCATCTAACTCTCCCAGGAGCTGGCATCCAGGAAGGCTGAGAACCCCAGTTTCTCAATATGTCCCACCAGCAAATGAAGCCTGATAAGTGGGCAATCATATGGACGAAGAAGCAGGTGGGGTCAGGGAGGTCCATGCTGTGTCACCAGCTGTGTCCTGCCCTCTTGGGGACAGCTGTCCAGGAAGGGCTGGAGTCCCTCTTCCAGGACAGATGCCAGCTGAAACCCTCTGCCAGAGTGGGGTTGGAGGCTCCTGTTCAGGTGCAGGGAAGCTGAGACACAGGGAGAGCTGTCAACAGGGCCATCTACACGGGCAGCCAGAGGGGGGCCAGCCACCGAATGCAAAGACAAGAGGGACATGGGCGGCCCAGGAGGGTGCCTAGCTAGGGCCGGCTCCACCACTGCTAGGCAGGGGAGCCAGGTGCAGGCCCACAGCAGACTCAAGGAAGCCCTCAGGACGTGAGCAGGACTCCGGGACATCCAAGGGAGGTGGAGTCACTCCCAAACAGTCTGCTCACCCCACCTCGGATCCCTTACAGGCCCAGAGGATCCTGGAGATCTTGAGCAAGACCCACTTCCTTCTGCCCATGGAGGCTACCCAGGACCCACAGGGAGGAGCTGGTACCTTCTCCCTACTGTCGATGACGTGCACACCCTCCAGACTGATGGCCACGATCACTGGCTTTCGCCCACCACGGTGCAAAAACCCCTGGGCCAGCTTGTCAATCTCACCGTGGAAGAAGGCACACCTGGTGAGGAACAAGGGTTGGCCACGTGCTCCCACAGGGCAGGACGACCTGCACTGGGCCCAGGGAAGCTTTAAGCTGTTTGGGTGCACGAAGGCTGAAGAGAAACATGGCCCGAGGCCGACAGAGCAGAGGGGGAGGTGAGGAGGCTTCAGGCACTGCAGGCGAAGACAGAGCAAGGTCCACTCAGGGCCAGTGAGGAGCCTGCTGCCCACTGTCCATGGCAGAGAACTTTCAGCAGCAAAGACCCTCCTATGAGGTGAGGGCTGCTCAGGGGAGCAGACTCTGAGCTGAAGAGGAGTGGAAGTGCGATCTCAGTGCCAAGCCACCCGGCTGCCCTCCTACCCTTAGAGCACCCCACCTTGTTTAACTTGGCTCCCTCCATGCTGTGTGGAGGGGCCTAGAGGCGAGCTGGCCCCTCCTCTGCAGGCCCCACACCCCTCAAGTGGCCTTGGTGGGGGAGCGAGGATGCACACAAGGTGTCCCGGCCTGAGGCAGGAGGAAGGAGGACAAATTCCCACCTTAGCACCAGGACGACCCGAGGTAGCTCCTCCCGGGAGGAAGAACTGGCTGGTGCAGACGGCTGTCTGCAGGGCTGCTCAGGGGTGTGGGAGGCAGGGCAGGGACTGCTCACCCGTAGAAGGGCAGCTCGTGGCACTTGAGGAGGTAGGCACGATAGTGGAAGCCCAGAGTGGCCTCGCGGGCACCATCACTGCTGACTGCTTCCTTCACCTGGCGGTAGGCGTTCAACAGGCCCTGCTCGCCTGCCCCCACCTTGGCCACACGGCCACGGAGGGCAGCAAAAAGGCCATGGCTCCGCTTGCAGAGGTGGGCAGGGAGGAAGGAGTCCAACTTCTCCCTGTGGAGATATAAGGTGTGGGCCAAGGTATTTGGGGTTTCCACACACACAGAAGAGGGCAGGGCTTGTTGGGGGCCTCACTTGGGCCCTTCCTACCCCATGGGGATGCCAGAGGACTGCAGAACTCCTCTCGCCATCCCAGCAGTGCCTACTCCACCACCCAGCTCACAGGGCCACCCTGTCTGGCATGGAAGGGCCACTGTTGAATCAGGGGTAGGGATGCTCCCTGTTAAGAGAAAGCAGGGTACTCAGAGGAAGGGGACACACAAGTCACCCAGAGTTGGAGGGGCAGACAGGTGGAATCAGACCTCAGCCCTCTCCATAGGGCAGCCAGACTATCTGCCTCTGCCACGCCAGCTGTTTGCCACCTGCCCCACTGTGCTCACTTTACCTGCACAGTGGGCACGGTGAGGCTGCCATTGGGCCGTGACAGTTACTTCGGCCCTAAAACACAGCAAGGCTCTCCAAGGACAGGCCCAGGATCAGGGTGGGGGGGTCCTACAAGGACAGCCCTGGTCGGTCCCTGACTAATGCCACCCACCCTGCTATCCCTCCTGGGAAGCACCACAGCCTCACCCAGGGAACTCACAGAAGCAGTTGCAGGCTGGGTGAACAGATGCTGAGAGGACGGAGACACACCAGCCTGAGCACCCACAGCATGCTGGTGCTGTAGTGAGGTTCCCCAACCTGTCCTCTGAGCGTCTGTCGGCACTCAAGAGTTCAAGAGGGCTCGGAAGCCTGCAATCTGAAGGAGGCTGGAGGCCAGGAAGCTTCCGAAGCAGCCTCTCATCTGGGAACCAGACTGGAGGGTGCTTCAGGGGCGCTTCTGTCACTGAGGCAGGATACTGGGGATTTCTAAATTGTGAGAATTTTTACAACTACACTGTTGCCAGTGGCTTAACATCTCAATGCTTGGTTCTGCCAAGTAAGGACATTAAAATAGCAATTTAAAATAGGTATGGTGGTACATATCCATAATCCCAGCACTTGGAAGGCTGAGGCAGGTGGGTCACTATGAGTTTGAGGCCAGCCTGAACTACATAATTAGCTCAAGGGCAGCCTGAATTACACAGGTAGACCTTATCTCAAAACAAACTAGAGAAGCCAAGTGTGGCGGCTCATGCCTGTAATCCCACCACTCAGGACCAGAAGCATGAGGATTGCTGTTTGAGGCCAACCTGGGCTACATAGTGAGTTCATGGTCAGCCTGAACTACAAATTGAGACTCTGTCTCAGAAAAACAACAAACAAACAAAACAAAAGTAAGCCAGGGCCTGGGGATGGTAGCTCAGTGGCACTGTGTCTGCCTGGCAAGCAGGAGGTCCTGAGTTTGATCTCCAGTACCACACACACAAAAAAAAAAACAAAATTGGGGGTAGGGGTGGAGACAGAGAATTGGTAGCTGGTTATATAACTGAATACTGAATTCTTAGTACAGCATTAAACAAAATGGCAGCTAGAGCTCTGGTCTGAGGCATATGAGGCTTCACTTCCCTAAGTACAAAACATGGACACAAATCCCAAAAAGGATAAAGGAGCTCAGTCTTAAGTCAGTGCTTAACAAGTATCTCTGCTGGGCTGGAGATTTAACTCAGTGTTTCCAGCACCTGCCTAGCAAGCGCAAAATTCCTGGCTCCATCTGAGGTAACCACATATAATAATACTGGGCAGGGTGACTCACGCCTACCAGCAATCAGTACCACATACCACAGTGCCAGGCATAGTGGCTCACGCCTGTAATCCCAGAACTCAGGAGGTAGAGGCAGGAGGATTGCTGAGTTTGAGGCTTGCCTAGGCTACATAGCAAGGTCAGGGCCAGCCTGAAGTACAAAGTGAGGCCCTGTCTTAAAAAAAAATAAAAGTATCCCTGCTGGGTCAAACATTCAGCTTAGTGGCCCCACCACCTCCCTTGCAAGAACAAGGTTGTGAATTTGATCCCTGGGTACAGCCAAAAAAAACCCCCAAAACAAAACAAAAAAACCCCACCTCATATACTTTAGGGTTTTCACCCACTTTTGGCCCCCTTTTTGTATCTCTTAGCAGAAGCTTTCTTTCTCAATGAAGTTTTCCTACTTAAAAAAAAAAGGAAAAAACAAGTATCTTGCAACTATCATCTCCACCTGAGGGGAGGGGTCTCACAGGGGGTTCTAGAACCTTAGACATTGTCCCAGGCCATGGGCTGGGGCACTGCTCCAGCCTAAGGACTGGGCAAGGGGGGAACACGTGTTACAGAGAGCCCCAGCCACAGGGACCCCTCCACTGAGCTGCTATAGGTATTTCATCACCCATTCCCAATCCAATCCCTTCTCCTGTGGGCTCCACCTTACTATGCTTAGTTGGGAGCCCCTGTCGGACTCAGTGCAAGGTCTCTGCACCTGCACAGCTCCTCTGCCTCTCCCACAGAAGCAGCTCGAGGTGCAGAGGAGCCTTGGCTAGGAGCAGACTGGACTCCAATTCACCAGGGTCAACTCCACAGAGGACGGGGGCCGCCTGGGCCTGTTGTCAGGGTGGACTTAATCTTGGCCACTCTGTGAATTCACATGGCCAACACAGGCTTCTGTAGAGAGGGGTGGGGACATATCTGGGGGGACAGCACCCACCCCTGGGACTGGGTACTAGGCTACACTGCCACTGGTAGCCAGAAAAATCAGTAAGTATTTTCTTGGTCTAAGAGCAAGGCCAGTTCCCTTCGGAGTGCAGTGGGCGGGGCTTCCCGGATGCACACCTGGGGTCTGGGGACTCCTCCAGGTCCCCATGTCCCACTGCCCGGAGCAGATGAGGCAGAGGAGGCTCAGAGCATCTGCAGCAAGTGTGGGAGGGAATGAGACTTCCCGGACCAACTGTAGGTGCCTCACGCCACGGGACCTGGAGCTGTTTCTAAGGAGGACTCTGGGGGCACACTCACTCAGTGGGAGCCACACGGCCCTTACCTCACAGCGCAGGCTGCAGGCTGGCCAGGCTGGTAGGGTCCAAGCTGCACACGGCATACCAGGGCACCAAGGGCCTCACAGTCCTCCACGTCACAGGGGTACCGAGCGGCTAGCACATTGCTCTTGGCCTCCTCATAGAGCAGCCGCAGGACCTCGTCGTCGCAGATCTGTGAGTCAGTGTGGCAGAGAAAGGCAGCTCAGTGGGCTGGAACAAAGGGTGATGGTCCAAGGATCCAAGGAGGGGGCAGCTGGACGCAGGGCGCCAGACCTGGGTGGCACTCACGGGCTCACGGCCTCACCTGGAGCTCCCGCCACTTTGGGAAGAACACGTTCCTCCGAAACTGCAGGGAAGGCTCATCTGCGGAGACAGGCTGGGCTCGTGCCTGGCCACCCACTCCACCCCACAGGGAAAAGCCTCTGTGCCTGCTGCCCCAGCCCACCCTCCTCCTGGCTGGGCTCCCTCGGCAGTCCCTCCCCTGACTCTTGCCTACCCATGGCCACGTCATCATCTGGGGCGTCGGTGAAGCGCAGCAGCAGCTCTGGCCACTGGCGGCCCAGCTTGTAGGGGTGGTGCTTGGGCTTCAGCTGCACCTCTACAGGACGAGAGGGGGGTGGCCCTGCAGCCTTCAGCTGATGGTGCCCACCGGCCTGTCACACTGCGTCTAACTGCAGCAACGAAGGGGACTCGAGGGCCAGCAGTCGCCAAGCAGGTACTAAGGGCCCAGAACCCCTCTAACTGGTTTATGTACATCGATCCAGCATTCACACATCCTCCACCCGCAGGGAAATAAAGCTCGGAGAGGTGACACTGCTCAGCTGAAGTCTCAGTGACTGCAAGGCTGTGTGGCTCCAGACACAGCCAGCCTCCCCCCTTCGAGGCCTGGGGCAAGACCAAAACGTGAAGCTGGTGACGAGGGTCTAAGGGCCCAAAGGGCTACCCTCACCTGCCCCTGCTGCAGCCCCATTGCAGGGGTGCACCCCAAGGCCTCCATTCTGGGAGCTTCTCGACTCAGCGACCTATCAAGCCACGCTACTGCCTTCCCTCACTCCCTGCCCCTGTACTCCGGCTATGCCACCTCCTGAATGCCTGAGCATTCCCACCTCCTGAATGCCTGAGCTTTCTTTCCCAGGCTTGGCACCTGTGGTCCTCCTGCTGTGGACATCATTGCCCAGATTTTCACACGGCTGGGCGGCTCTGGTCTTGGTTCAAGGCCACCTGTCCTGGATCCCTAACTCAGGTGCTCCTCCTTGAAACATCCCCTCGTCCATCTGCCTGCTGCTGCGGTATCTCCCACTCCCCAGGCTCTCATGCCACCTCCACCGCCCTGGACTATGGGTGCCACAGGCAGGAGCTGGCTCTAGGTCACCACTGATCAGCTCTCCACTATGCCCCCTTCCTCCTGGGTTGTGGGCCTGTGAGTTACAAGGTGACTTCAGCTCTGTACCGCTGCCTGCCCACGAGGTGACAGTGGTCGCCCTGAGGCTGTCTTTGAGAGGTGGGAGGGCACTTCCAAACTCACCCAGGAATGAACTGAGATGAATGTTGATGCAGGGAGGCAGGTGGCAAAGTGCCAGTCTTCTGCCCACATTCCTCTCTAACCCTCTCTTCCTTACTGATGGCTGAGCATCTCATCCTGCCAGCCTGATGCCAAGGGTCTTTGTTTCTGCTGTTCTTTGGACCATCCAGACCTTCTATTTGGAATCTGACCTTGACCCTAAACAGTGGCCAAAACCTCCAAACTGGCCTCCTCCCTACCAGCCTCTTCTATCCAAGCACTGTATCCAGTTTCTCCAGTTTTTTTTTTTTTTTTTTTTGAGACAGGGTCTCACTTTATAGTTCAGGCTGGCCTTGAGCTTACTATGTAGCCTAGGCAAGCTTCGAACTCAGCAATCCTCCTGTCTCTGCCTCTTGAGTGCTGGGATTACAGGCATGAGCCACCACACCCGGCTATTTGTATTTTTCTTTAAAGACCTTACACTTAGCAGGTAGGCACAGTGCTGCTGAGCTAAGACCCCAGCTTGTTCTGTCATTTCTGATCCAGGTTTCTCAGATGCCCTCATTTCCCACCAGATCCTTGGCCATACCCATTCTCCCCCCTTCCAGGAGAGCTCTCCCATCCTGCTCATCAGTCCCTCTTCATGCTCTCTCAACACGTAGAGATGAGTGAGGGCTCAAGGTCATCTACTTCTCAGGGGGGAAGCTCTGAGGGCCGGGACTGCCAGAGACAACACAGGGACAGCTCTGCTTCCCAAAGCTTCCACCGCCACAATTCTGACTCCAAATAGCAACTCGTCAGGGTCTCTGAGGGTAGGGACCACAGCAGCTCCTCTCCTTCCATTCCGTATTCCCAGGCTGTAGGAACCTGCTGGGCACCCAGAAGTCGTGCAGATGTTTGTGAAATAAGCAACATAACTGACCATCGTGGGGTCTAACAAACAAGGGCATCCCTTCCTCCTCGCTTCACTCTAAACCACAGCAACCTAGTAGACCTATGTTCCCACAGACTATCAGGCAGGACCTTCCTGCCCGGGGACCTTCATCCAAATGAGACTGTCTATCACTGGTGCTGCATTTTATCCACAGGGACAGTGGCACAGAGAATGTTAAGACTTACTAAAACCTGGGACAACAGTGGGCCTTCTAGACAGTAATGCAGTCCTACCTTGCAGATATTTATGAGCCCTAGGGCCCATCCCCTCCTCAGCCCAGGCTTCTGGGGCCTCAAGGCAAAGCTACAGCAGCCTTTCACTCTGACAAAGCAGCTGGGAAACAATGTGAGTATTGACTGTTGACTGTGTCTCAGCCTCATTACCCTCCTTAGGGACACAGAAGCCCATTCAGTTCTGACCACAGACATGGGAATGGGAGAAGGGAGGGAACATATGAAGAGGCAGGGGAAGCAAATTACCCAGGACAGCCTTGAGAGGCAGGGCAGGGGCCTTCTCAAGACACAGCCAAGGGCCCAGAGTTCTGACCAGAGCCCAGAGGAGGGGAGGGACCCTGGGTGTGGGGCGCTGAGGAGACAGGCAGCAGGAAAAGTGTGGGCGAGAGCCCTGGAGCAGCAGCTGCTCAGGAAGCTGACGACTGAGAGAGGATGACGGAGTGGGGGCAGGGCGAGCCAAATAAGACCCTCCCTCCAGGCTAGATGCAAACCCCAGTGGACAGAAGGCCATTGGGAGGGACCTTGAAATCTGACACATGGTCCTCTTGGGACCATTCTTCTCAGTGGGAGAAGTCACTCCCTATTCCTCTTCAACACAAGAAAGATCTGAAAACATCCCTGGCTGCAAAAAAAAAACAACAAAAACAACCAAAAAAACAAAGAACAGGGCCAGGGATTTCGCTCAGAGGAACCATGCCTGCCTGGCAAGCCAAGGTAAAGTCCTGAATTCATCCCTGGCATGCAAAACAAATGAACAAACAAAAAAATAAACAATATCCCTGGACTGGGTGTGGTGACACACACCTGTAATCCCAGAGGCTGAGGCAGGAGGGGCCCTTGGAATTTGGGGTCAGTCTCTGCTACACAGTGAGTTCAAGGGCCAGCCTGACATACGTTAACAAGACTGTCTCAAAAAAACAAACATCACTGGCCCCAGGATGTTTACTTCCTCAAATGACTCTGGGCATCTCCCTGTCCGAGGCAGCAGGCTCAGGGACCCCGTTCACCCAGAGATCCTCAGCTGAGGGGCTGCAGAGCTATCACTCCCATCCCTCAGGGTTCTAGCCTCAGATATACCAAGATGTGGGCGAATGAGGGGCCTCGCCAAGGCCTCACTGGCAGCCCTCTGGACTGGCACCTTGGTTCTGTCTCGGTCCTCATAGTCACTGCTCTCAGTGCTCCAGACCTCAAACTCCTCCCTGCAGACACCTGCACTGCGAGGATACAATGAAACTGCCCACCAAAGGCGGCCAGGCTGCCCCAGCACACTGTGTGTGTACACTGAGCTATCAGGGAGGCCTCTGCCCCTCTTGCAGGCCTGTCCCTCCTGACCCTCCAGGATGGGGCAGGCTTGCCCTTCCTCTGCCACTAGCAGAAAGCAGGTGGTGGGAGCCCAGGTGGCAAAGCCGGGAGTTTCCTCGTGTCTGTGGCTCCTCAAAAACATGGACAGCTCCAAGATACGCAAGTTCCCCCTTCCCAGCCACACAGCAGTCAGAGGTTTCAGAAGTGCCCACTGCCGTGGTGGTCAATGCCAGGCTGACCCTCCCCCCGGGTGCCTCACTGCTTGGCCACACTCACCCAGCAGAGGGGAGACAAGCCAGAGTGCGAAAGCGTCCAGGGCGGTGTCCGGGAGCTGCAGGACCTCTCGGACCGCACGGTGCAGCTCGTGGGCGCTGAGTGAGGGCAGGTTCTCCACGGCCAGGGGCACCACTGTGTCATCAGCCAGGTACACCAGCACATCAGCTGCTGTGAGGAGGCCAGGAGGGGTCAGTGAGGCTCATGCCAGGCAGCCTCCATCACTCCATGTCCCCTGCGTGATACAGGCTCACTACAAATGTGGAGCTCTGAGCTCACTATGTAGCCCACTCTGAGCTCACTATGTAGCCAAGGCAAGCCTCGAACTCAGCAATCCTCCTGTCTCTGCCTCCTGAGTGCTGGGATTACAGGCATGAGCCACCACGCCCGGCACTGTGGTATGTGGTATTGGTGGGAGTCTCCACGCCCAAAATTGTATGTGGTTACCGGGGCTCGAACTCAGGACCTTGCGCTTGTGAGGCAGGCGCTGGAACCACTGAGCTAACCCTCTGGCCCCTCTACTTTAAGACAGGGTCTCGTTTTGTAGTTCAGGCTGGCCCTGACCTCACTATGTAGCCCAGGCAAGCCTCCAACTCAGCAACCCTCCTGCCTTTGCCTCCCAACTGCTGGGATTACAGGCATGAGCCACCACACCCGGCACTGTGGTATATGGCATTGATTGTTGGTAGGCATGAATCACCATGCCAGGTATTGTGGTACATGGTTATTGGGGATTGAACCAGGGACCTTGTGCTTGCTAGGCAAGTGCTGCAACCACTGAGCTAAATCTCTGGCCCCTAAACTAAATTTCTTGCCCATGTTGTTTACATATATTGAGACTCAGTCTTGCCATGTAGTTCAGGGCCACCAAGAGGAAATATCCTATTTCCAGACCCTCCAACCATCCAGTAAATAGCCCAGCAACTTTGGCCCATGCACTGGCTCCAGCCCACCGCCTGAAATTCAGTTAGAAGTAGACAGAGCAACTGTCTACTTTTGCCCTAGGTTCAAACCACAGTACAACCTGCCTTTAACTCCAGGTAGCCCCAGGGACCCTGCTGTACTTCCACCCTGAACTAGATCACTCCACAGGTGGAGAATATGGTACACAGGCTAAACCTACCCTGGGGTCATAGTAGTTAGCTTCTTAGGCTAAGAGTGGGGTCAGCTGGTGTCCCTGGGTCATTTCTCAGGTAAATTTCTGTCTCTCTGGCCTGAGCTTAAATGGAAACAAGGATTCCTAAGGCCAACCCAGGTCAGAGCAACGTCCACGTGTCAGTTTTCTTAAGACTCTTCAACCTTAGGGAACTACGGCCTTTCAGGTCAGCTTTAAACAGGTTACGGAAAGTACAACCCAAACAGCCAAGCTGGAGCCCAGAGTCACAAGAGGGCCTTGGCAGGGCAGCCAAATTCAAGCCTCCACCCCCAGAGCCACAGGCACAGCAAAGGCCCACACACTCAGGTCTCATTCTTGCTCGCTCTCTGGTAGTCGGCTGACTTCAGCACTGGTTTGAGCACACAGAGCTACATCTGCCTGAGCAGAGCTAAAGCCCGGCAAGATGGTTCACACCTGTAATCCCAGCACTCTCGGGGCTCAGGCCGGAGATCCCAAGTTTGAGCTCAGCCTGGGCAATTTCCTGACTTAGTGAGACACTTTCTCGTTTAAAAATAAAGGGCTGGGGTCAGGCGTGGTGGCTCACACCTCTAATCCCAGCACTTGGGAGGCAGACAGGAGGATTGCTGAGTTCGCAGCTTGCCTGGGCTACATAGTGAGCTCAGGGCCAGCCTGAACTACAAAAGCAAGACCCTGTCTCAAAAATAAAATAAAATAAAATAAAAAAATAAAGTGCTGGGGATATAGCTTAGTGGGGAAGGTCCTAGGTTCAAACCACAGTACTAAAACAAAACAAAACAAAACAAAAAAACCCAGAGATAACATTCATTCCCAAAAAAGGAGCTGTAAATCAAACAAGGTGAAGTCTGTAAAGGGAAAAGCATAATTTGCAGTTAACATAGATGAAAGTCCTTTTTTGGACCCTCAGTCTCTTCTACTCCAACAGCTACCCTGAGAGATCACAGAAATCATCTCTGAAAGGCTGAGGTTCTCAACCTACTTTACAGAGCAGTGAAGGCTCAAGTTCAGGATCACCTAAAGGGCTCCAGTACTTAACATGTAATATCACCTCACCAGGGCCCAATTTCCTCCCTATAAAAGGAAAATAATAATCCCTGCTTTCAAAAGACCATTCCTGAGAAAAATAGAACAAAGAAAGTCAGGTGTCACTTTTTATTCACGTGTTCTCATTTGAATTTACAACTAGAAAAACGACATGCCCATTTTACAAATGAGACCAAATAAGAGTATGGACCTGGGCACTAAACTAGAGGCACAACCAGGTCCTCGGAGCCTGACTCCTGTGAGTTTGTCGTATCTCAACGCACCTTATTTTGAATTAATTAATGAGATTATTTTTAAATTACCTTTTAAAAAAAAAGAGAAAGACAACCCTGAGCCCTGACCCCAAGGCTGAGGCCCCCGGAGAGAATGGTAGGGAGGTCAGGGACCCACCTCGGGCTCCTACGGAGGACACACTGCTTCGGTGGGACAGCTCAGCGGAGTCGGGCTGCCCGGGATTGCCCTCCGTCCCTTCCATCTGTAAAGCAAAGAGCCGTTAATGGGTGGCTAGGGTTAGAACCAGTGAGGAAGGAAGTCTAGGACTAATCTACAAGGATGAACAAACTGGCGGGAGGACTCCAGCACACAGATTGGCCGGAAGGGTGCATCCCTCTGCCGACGGCAGGTGGAGGCCGGTCCGAGGGGTCCGACCCCGAGAGTCCGGGCAGCGACAGAGGGTTTTCCGGATGCCCAGGCAGGGCACTGAGCGCCCCCATTTAGGGCTGTGAGTGGCTGCGCTCTCACCTTGCGGGTTGCAGAAGTTCACCTCCTCCGGCCAGGATCTTACTCTGATTCAGGGCCCAGCCCCGCAGACCACCGGTCCAAGGTCCCGCCCAGGATTCAGCCTCCCGGAATGCGCTGCGGAAGCTGCGACTGGAGGAAACGCAGTGCGTAGGCCCCCGCCTCTGAGACCGTGGGAGCCAATTGGAGCTTTGGGCCGCTGCGCATGCGCTCTGCTGGCTCCAGGGCCTACGCAGGCCCAGACTCCGCGGGCCTGGGCCAGGGCGGTGTAGCCACGCCCCTGGGTGGAGCCGTGAGCTGGTCCCGCCTCCTACCCTAATGGCACCTGGCCAGTTTACCCAGTCAGAGGCACAAACTGTACTTGTAATAGGGTGTGGTGAAGAGTCAAGAAAATGGGGGTGAGAATGCGAGGTCTGAGGTCTGTGACGTGTCGGGCTGTGTGAGGACAACGCCGGCAGCCACCTCTACCTCAGCGCCCTCTGCCGTAAAGGGCGATGGGCTCTTGATTGTGATCAGAAGACAGGGCCCTGCGCCACAATCCCCTTCCTTTCTGGACTTCAGTTTCCTCATCTGTAAAACGATGAAGTTGAATTCTGTATGTCTCAAGGGCCTGCCTCAGGCTCCAATTACATGTCTGTGCTGGAAACACAATCTCCGAGACTTTGAGCTGTCCCCAAGTTGAGGAGAGGCTCTGGGCCTCAGGAGAGGTAGGTAGGAATCTGGTTGTCGTCATCCCCCCTCGGTCATATCACCAACTTGTCCAGACAAAGCCAGCAAGAATGTGCCTGAAAACAGCACAACCAATCCGTGGGACACCTGCCCAAGCAGGAGCAATTGCAGATTGCTCAAGTGGCAATAGTGGGTTTAGGATTAGCAACAGGGAGACGTGGGTTCATCTTGTCCTGACCGCTGGGATGAAAAGCAGCCCTGTGGTTCCTTGTCTCTCCAAGTTTGTTGGTTCAGTGCCTTCACAATGAGCCACATACAAAAGCCCTTTTATTTTATTTTTCATTTTCAGATAGGGCGTCACTAAATCACTAAATTAGCCAGGCTGTGCTCAAACTTGTGATGCTCCTGCCTGAGCCTCCCAGAGGGCTGGATTAGGCATGTACCACGATGCTCATATTGTCTTCAGTATTTGAAGCCTGCCCTCCCAGGATCCATACAAGACCAGCTGAGCCCCTTGTATTGTCTTTTGGGGGTGACCCAAGGAAGCTGGTGTGTGGGCTCAGAGAAGAATGGGTGGGAGCAGGTAGCCTCCTTCTCACACTCAGCTCTGGACCCCCATGCTGCCTAGCTCCATGCCCAGCTCCATGCCCTCCCTTAACCAGCTGGAGCGGTGAGGAGTAACTCAGGGTCAAGTGCCCAGTGGGTATGAAGTTTGTGCTAGGGCAGGGAGTGGAGGACCAGGGGATCATGGCCTCTGCTTGAGGAAATGTCTCTATGGTTTAACTGAGGAGCAGAAGGAGGGAAAGAGAGACTCAGGTGAATAGCATACTTAAAAGTACAGAAGGTGGCAGTATTGCCATAAAAAGTCACAAAACACCGCAGACCGGAAGAGGAAGTTCTTCAATTCCCGCTCACCTACTGTGGGCTGGACATTGGGCTGAGCCCTTTTGCTTGTGTTTCCTTCTGTCCTGTCCAGGGGATGAGTACCAATGAGCAGCGCTGCTCTGCCAAGCAAACAGCTCACCAGCATCATAAACTTCGCACCAGTAACGCATTAAAGATACAATGGAATAGAAAACTTCATTGGAAAGGAGGATAAAGGAGAAAATAGTTACCCTGATAAAAATCAGAGACGGAGGGCCAGGGATTCAGCTCAGGTGGTACTGCGCCTACCTAGCAAGCAAAAG